>CAUYQU010051570.1:0-11595 GCA_963574635.1 Cheracebus regulus | reverse complement strand
GTTGCTGCAAATGCCATTATTTTGTTCCTTTTATGGCTGAATAGTATTCCATGGTATATATACCACAATTTATCTACTCATTCATTGGTGGGCATTTGGGCTGGTGGTGCCCATATTTTTGCAATCACAAATTGTGTTACTATGAACATGTATATGCAAGTATCTTTTGTGTACAGTGACTTCTTTTCCTCTGCATAGACACCCAGTAGTGGGATTGCTGGATCAAATAGTAGTTCTACTTTTAGTTCTTTAAGGAATCTCCACACTGTATTCCATAGTGGTTGTACAGGTTTACATTCCCACCAGCAGTGTAAAAGTGTTCCCTTTTCACCACATCCCCACCAACATCTATTATTTTTTGATTTTTTGATTATGGCCATTCTTGCAAGAGTAAGGTGGAATGACATTGTGGTTTTGATTTGCATATCCCTGATCATTGGTGATATTGAGCATTTTTTCATGTTTGTTGGCCATTTGCATATTTGCTTTTGAGAATTGTCTATTCACGTCCTTAGCCCATTTTTTGATGGGATTATTTGTTTTTTCTTGCTGATTTGCTTGAGTTCCTTATAGATTCTGGACATTAGTCCTTAGTCAGTTGTGTAAATTGTGAAGATTTTCTCCCACTCTATGGATCGTCTGTTTACTCTGCTGATTGTTTCTTTTGCTGTGCAGAAACTTTTTAGATTAATTAAGTCCCACCTATTTATCAATGTTTTTGTCGCATTTGCTTTTGGGTTCTTGGTCATGAAGTCTTTGCCTAAGCCAATGTCTAGAAGGGTTTTTCCAATGTTATCTTCTAGAAATTTTATAGTTTCAGTTCTTAGACTTAAGTCCTTGATTCATCTTGAGTTGATTTTTGTATAGGATGAGAGATAAGGATCCAGTTTCATTCTTCTACATGTGGCTTGCAAATTATCCCAACACTATTTGTTGAATAGGGTGTCCTTTCCCCACTTTATGTTTTTGTTTGCTTTGTCAAAGATCAGTTGGCTGTAAGTATTTGGGTTTATTTCTCGGTTCTCTATTCTCTTCCATTGGTCTGTGTGCCTATTTTTATACCAATACCATGTTGTTTTAGTGACTATGGCCTTATAGTATAGTTTGAAGTCAGGTAGTATGATGCCTCCAGATTTGTTCTTTTTGCTTAGTCTTCCTTTGGCTATGTGGGCCCATTTTTGGTTTCATATGAACTTTAGGATTGTCCTTTCCAGTTCTGCGAAGAATGATAGTAGTATTTGTATGCAGATTACATTGAATTTGTAGATTTCTTTTGGCAGTGTGGTCATTTTCACAATATTGATTCTACCCATCCATGAGCATGGGATGTGTTTCCATTTGTTTGTGTCATCTGTCGTTTATTTCAGTAGTGTTTTGTAGTTTTCCTTGTAGAGGTATATAGTTTAATTGTAAGGGTCCACTTTTATTCATTTGCATTTGGGTATCTGATTTTCCCAACAACATTTGTTGAAGAGACTGTCCTTTCCCCATTAAGCGGTCTTGGCACCCTTATCAAAGACCATTTGACTGTACACATAAGGATTTATTTCTAAGTTCTCTATTCTATTCCATTATCTATATGTCTGTTTATGCCAATACCATAGTTTTGAAACTATGACTTCATAATATGTTTTGAAATCAGGAAATATGATTCCTGCAACTTCATTCTTTTCCACAGTTGTTTTAGCTATTTGGAGTCCCTTGAGATTCTATATGAATTTTGGGGTGAGCTTTTCTATTTTTATAAAAATTGTCCTTGGGATTTTGATAGGGATTGTGCCGAATTTTTAGATTGCTTTGGGTAGTGTGGACATTAACAATATGAACATAGGCTGTCTTTCCATTTACTTCTCTCTATTATTTCTTTCAGCAATGTTTAGTCATTTTCAGAAATAAATCATTTCTTTTTATGGCTATGTAATCTTTCATTGTATAGATATGCTACAGTTTGTTTATTCATCAGTTGATGGACATTTAGGTTTCCATCTTTTGGCTATTATGAAAAATGCTGTTAAAAATAATTATGCTCAAGTTTTTGTGTGGCATTTGTTTTCACTTCTTTTCAGTTTGCCCTTGCTTTTTAAGAAGAATTGAATTTAAATAAAAGTAAAGACTGCTCTGGAAGTCCAGGATAGAAAAACAAATTTTGAGTAAGATCTGTATTTGTTGCTTTGAGTAGACAGAAAGGAAATAAAAAGTGCAATTCTTTTCAAAAGCTTGAGGAACCACACATACCAACATGAGAACTCTTACACATCAATTTTGCAAATAGCTGCTAACTGATTGATAGTATTTGGATCTGTGCCCTCCACCCCCGCCCCACAGTCTCCAAATCTCATGTTGAAGTGTAACTCCTAGTGCTGGAGGTGGGGCCTGGTGAGAGATTACTGGAGCATGGAGGTGGTTTCTCATGGTTCCTTTTTTTTTTTTTTTTTAACCTTTCTCTTCTTAAGAAAAAAACTTTAGGATTAAAAAATGATGCATTAATTGTAGAAAACGTAGAAATTTTTGGAAAGTAGAGCAAAGAGAATAAAAATTATAAATCTAACATTCTTAAGTAATAAATGCTTTATATTTTCATGTATGGTCTTCTTTTTCTATTGATATGTACACATATATCTTAATATAGTTAAGACTGTATACTGCATGTTTGACTTTGCATGTTGTAAAAATATATATCATAGGAATTTTCCTATGTCAAAGAATAGTCTTTATAAATATTACTTTAGCCTGCATAATATTTCATCTTAAGAATATATCATTTTTATTTAAATACCTATATTGTTGAGAGTTTGGTTTCTTTCCATTTTTTCTATTGTATGCAACTCTGAAATAAACATGTACAGAAACATTTATCCATTTTCCTAGGATAGATTTGTAGAAGTGAAACTACTAGATCAATGGGTATGAAAATGTTTAAAGTTGGCTTTCCTTTGAAAGAAAATCATATTTGAGTTGTTAAAGGATCAGTGACACATCAACTGAACACATCTTTGATTACTGTGTAGCAGTAATCATATTCAGGTAATCTCTGCAAGCATTGCCATGAATTGACTGAATGTAATCTTTTATTTCAGGCACGAGAATGCATCTCTTCTTTCTGTCTCCTATTTCTTGGGACAGAAATCAGGAGGTCTGACTGAGCCCATTTACAAGCTGTGTCAGACAAGCACTCATGCCCATCTTGTTTATGATTGCCTGCTTACCCTATTGCTCTCAGTATTTACATTTTCTTTCTTTTCTCTTCCTTCAGATGGAATGGGGCGAGTCCTTGCTCAAGATGTATATGCAAAAGACAATTTACCCCCCTTCCCAGCATCAGTAAAAGACGGCTATGCTGTCCGAGGTAAATATTTTGATTTTCTTAAACATAATCAGACTCACAGTATATTTTTTTTTCAAATTTTTGGCGCAGCTCAAGCACCCAGCAACAGTTAGGTTTGTTTTCCCATGGTTGTCAGAATAACTTAATTCACAGATAACCATGTTAATCTGCACTTGTATATTTTCTGGTACAATCTTGATTAAAACTTCTCAGTTAAAGAAAAGTTATATAAAAACTTTTTTAAATTTTTTATTTTTAATATTTGTGGATACATGGTATATATATTTATGGGGGTGCATGAAATATTTAGATACAGGCATACAATGCATAATAATCATATCAAGTTAAATTTGAAATCCATCAGGTTAAGTGTTTATCCTTTGTGTTACTGAAATTCTTGCTTACAAATATACATATAGGAATAAAATAAAATCACTGTACTTCAATTTATTCTTTCTGTTCCTACACATGCCAGACAGCATACATTCTTGATCTGGAAGTTTTCCAAATGCTTTCTAGTTGAAAGCATTTATATGGTCTAAGAAAAAAGAGCAGATTCCCAACACGAGGAAAAAGTTGAGGTAGTCTGTTCTGCTTTCAACTCAAACATCAGTAAAGGGCTTCAGTAAAAGCAGACATGAGGGAAACCTCTAATTCTCTGGAAGATGCCATATTTCAAAGTTCTGGAGCCCCAGCAACTCACTAGTATTTAAAAGCAAATACTAAATAGCATGTTTCTGCCTAAATTCCAATCTAACAACCCAAAATGAAAATTCAGCTGAATTGCTCAGAAACTATTGTTGATTTTTTTTGGTTTTGTTTTTGTTTTTCCATGTACAACATGATGTTTTAAACTATGTAGTGTATATTGTAGAATGGCTCAGTTGAGCTAATTAACACATATGTTACCTCACATACTTACCATTTTTGTGGTGAGACTTAAAATATACTCTTAGTGATTTTCTAACTATGATACATTGTTATTATGTTATTGGTTATTAATTCAAGGTTGATATCATTGAAGAAACATGTTTTAAAAAAACATTTTTGGCCAGGCACAGTGGCTCACGCCTGTAATCCCAGCACTTTGGGAAGCTGAGGTGGGTGGATCATAAGGTCAGGAGTTCAAAACCAGACTGACCAATATGGTGAAACCCCATCTCTACTAAAAATACAAAAATTAGCCAGGCATGGTGGTGTGTGCCTGTAGTCCCAGTTACTTGGGAGGCTGAGGCAGGAGAATCACTTGAACCTGGGAGGCAGAGGTTGCAGTGAGCCAAGATGACATCACTGCACTCCAGCCTAGACGACAGAGCAAGATTCTGTCTCAAAAATAAAAAATGTCCAGTTTATCAGAGCTGTTAAGCATGCCAATTCCTGTTTAATGGTCAGTTATGAAGTCTCTTACTTGGTTTTGGTTTTGGTTTTTTTAACTGCATTTAGCCATGAAAATACAGGTTGGGCATCCCTAATTCAAAAATCCAGAATTTGCTGAAATTTTTTGCATGTTGACATGGCACAAGTAGAAAATTTCATATCTGACCTCATGTGAAGGATCACAGTAAAAACACACTCAAAATTTTGTTTAGAAAAATTAGTTAAAACATTGTATAAAATTAACTACCTTTTGGCTATGTGTAGGGGATATATATGAAACATAAATTAATTTGTGTTTAGACTTGGGTCTCATCCTCAAGATATCTATGTATATGCAGATATTCCAAAATCTGAAAAACATCAAGATCCAAAATACTTCTGGTCCCAAGCATTTTGTATAGAGGATGATCAACCTGTAATTTCCTTTTTCTTATAATTAAATACATCATTAATCTCTCGTGTCCATCATCATCTCTTAGCAGTTATCTTTTCATGTTGGAGACAGCATAGCAAATGATTAAGGCTACAGGCTTTGAGCAAAGTTCTAGTGGTAAGTGTTTTAGTACCAGTTCCACCTGCAACTTTGAGCAGATCACTTAAATTTTTGAGCCTCAGTTTTCTCATCTTTAAAATTATGATAATTACAACAATACTTACTCCAGCAGGTTGTTGTAAGGATTAGATGAGGTTGTAGAAAGCCTTAGTAAAGTACCTGGCACACATTTAAAAAAATAATAATAAAGAACACTTGGTAATTGTTGTTAAAAGTGTTTAATGATAGTAACTGTTATTATCACTTACTATTATTATAAACACATTTTCTTAAACCATCTCTGAAAAAGGGATAACAATTGAATTGGTACTCTCATTTTCTGTATAAATAAAATGTTAGAGAGATTGAGCTTATGTTGTTGTTGGTTTTTTTTTCTTTCACTTCCACTAGTATATTCTTTCTCATGAAGATTATCTTGGATTCACCTCATTCAGCTTGATCTCACTAGATTAGAATACTTCTGAAATTGTCAAAGCCAGAATATAAATACCAAATTCCCAATGGCTCCTATGGTTTTTTCTTTCAAGTTGATTTCTTTCTACAGTGTTGATTAGAATAAATACTGTCCAGACAGAAAATTATTTTATTCTTGTGATAGCTTTACTGGCTCTTCTAGATTCTGTTTTTTTTCTTTTCCAACACTGTTGTCTTGAAATAGTTTCTTATTGCCCATCTAAAAAGTAAATTCTGTTTTGATCTAATAATTTGTAGCCATACAAGATTACTATAAAATGACAATTCTTACTTCCAGAGTAGAGCAAACAGCTACAGCAGATGAAACACCAGAGACAAAGAAATCTGTTTTTTATAATCTTTTTAATATAAAGTGGGAGAGAGTGAGGAAATAAATAGAGGCAGAATTATTCCCAAACAGAATATTGTTCTATGATTTTTACATGACTAGCAGCAGCTCAATTAAAAAAAAAAAAAAAAAAAAAGTTGCTGTTAGCTTTTCTTGTTGCCAAAGACAGCAAAGCCCCTATGAACTTTTCTGACACTGTACAACCAATCAAAATTTTTTTATATAAAATTACCTATTTATGCTTTTGTTTTGGAGTTGTTGTTTTGTTTTCTTTGTTGTTGTTGTTGTTGTTGTTACTCCACCAAAAAAAAAAAACTAAAATAGCATCTCAGATTATAAACCAAGACATTATCTACCATGCAGCTGATTCACATTGTTTCTTTCTTGCCAAGAGTTGCTAGTTCTTCAAGATACATAACATCTATGAGAGACATAAGAGATAACCATCATGTAGATGGTTAAATCTCAAAATAGGAATGGTTAGTATGTCTGTGTGTACCATATGAACATCATAATTGAAGAAGCAAAAGTCTCCTGTAGACAAGTGGCACGGTCTTACAACTATGCCAGATTTTCCTGTTTATACCTCCTCACCTTTGTCTGTAATTCAGGAAGATAAATTCTATGAATCCTAAAAGTTATTTTTACCCTATTTAGTAATTAAGATGATTTTCATTTCCTTAAAGGTAAATGTATTCATTAGTCTCTTTTATTGTTATTAATACCACCCTCAAGCAGTGTTTTGGTAAAGAATATCCTTGAGGCCAATTGTTGTGGCTCTCTACCACTCTCCTTTGAGTACCTCCTTCTCTCTACCTCTGTCTTCCTTTACTCTGGTTCCTTTCTCCCTGCTCCCTTGATTCTCCCTATTTTCTTCTCCTCTGCCTTTACCTTAGGCCTTCCAGTAATAACCAGTGGCACTCGTGAGCATTGCTAACCCTCTAGGTGTAAAGATGTTGCTAACTTGCTCTGGATCACTAAGCATTAGCCAGTATCCTTCAGAAACATGTGGGATAAAACTCCAAACCAGTTGGAGGATCACTTGCTTTAAGGTATGTGAGTTCAAAAATCAAGACAGTAATAAAATGACTAAGGAAATAAGTAGAAACAGCTCAAAATAAAACATTAAGAAAGAACAGAACGTAAAGAAGGCAGGAATCAAGTGATGATAATATAAAATAATAGGAAACCCTATAAATCTAAAACTACATTAAGGTGGGAGTGAATTTGAAATGTAAAAGTAGATAGAAGAAAAATGAAAGTGGCATATTTACAATTTGAATCAATACAGTATTTTTATTCTTTACATTTTTGGAGTTTGTTTCTCCCTTCACACTGATAAAGTTAATCATCCTCTTGATGCATTCACATCCTCCTATTTAAATGTGAGTGCCTATTGTCTCACAGTTTCTTTGTGGATATTAATAAAGGCAAAAATATCTCAGAACTCCAAGTTCAGCTTTCTTTAAAAAGTTCATTTGAAAGGTTTATCCCTTCAGAACTTATTTTGAGATCATTTGGGAAAAAAGGAATATTTTGAACAAACCAGGAATTATTTTCAGAGCCATGGTAACAAACAATTCTGAAAAGATATATTAAGAGAAATCTTTGCCATTTTGGTACAGAGAATTTTTAAAGTTTTTTTTTTTCTTGTTTATATTCTGATTGAAATTACTTATGGAAAGTGCAAAAATAATCAAACAGGACATTTTAAAATTGCCCATTAACTTACTCCTTGGCCCCTATTAACATTTCGTGAATTTAACCCACATACAGTGGGTTAGAGTACACTAAAATTCAATATAGACAATCCATAGCCATTGTAATTTAGGGGTAGTTCTTATTCTTTCAACAGTAATCACATTTCAGGGCTTTTTTCTATCCATTTGAATCCTCTTTGGCTACAACTGGTTCTGCAATTCATTTGACAGCCTATTTTGTTCCCTACTGCAGGACACTTTCAATGAAAAAGAAGGCCTTATAATATAGGAGTAATACTTAACATAAACAGATAGATAATTTAGAATAATTAAGTTTAGCTAATTCAAAAAGAAAATATTTAGGAAAATAATATCTCCTTTCCCAATACTAACAATTAATAGGCATTTTCCCTGGAAGATGATGGTAAAGAATACATGATGCCTTCTTACTCATGCATCCTATGCCCACCTCCATGCTTTCCATAAGAAAAGGTAGCCAGTTTATAATTCCAAACAATTTGCCTAATTTAATACTTGAGTGTAATTGCAGCAAGTATGAATCCTCTTGTCACCTTCTCTTGTTAACTTTCCCTAGCAACCCCTCCTATAATCTTAATTTTAGTATACATATAAATACTATTATCATGTGCCTTTCTTGCAGTCTCAGACAGTGTAGTTCTATAAGCAGAGTAGACAAATTACTATTTCTTTTGCCTTGTTCCTCTATCACCTATTTCCTAGGACCTCTGAAAGTTATGCCGTCTCTGTGTGCTCTAATTTGTTCAGCCTTAAAGTGGAAATGATGTTACTCTTTATTATTGAAAATAAATGAATAGCTCTACAGTATTTCAAGAGACTTAAAGAGAGATCACTGTGGCTGGAACATGAAGATGAAGGACAGTTCCATGGCAGATAATTTGAGGATGATTGTTTTCTATTATATACACCATGAGTAGTTATCTAGTGGTATCAATTTCATATCAAATAAATAACCAGAACTCTTCAAATAAATGAGTGAACAAAACTAAAAATATTTTCTGGACATTAGAAAAAGGAGGACTAAGAGGGAACAGCTTCAGAGTCTTGCATTAAACATGAATTGTTTATGTAATGCATATGCCATTAGGGTTTGGTTTATATTGCTTTTATCACTTCCTTCAAATTAAATTCTACAGTTGCAAAGCAAAAAAACTCACTAACAGATATGTCAGAATTACAAAGGAAACCTCAAATCCATCCATCTTTTCTAATGACATACTATGGCCTCCTTTCTTTTTTTCTTTCCAAGCTCTAGGTTCATGTGCCATCATGCCTCCACTTCTGCCCTCTCCTACCTAAACTTGTAGAATTCATCTTGAAAAACTGCAACTTTTTTTAACCTGTCTCTTTTATAGATCTTTTTAAATAAACATAGTCATGTACCACATTAATATTTGGGTCAACAACAGACTCTTACATGATGGTAGTCCCATAAGATTACAATGGAGCTGAAAAATTTCTATTGCCTAGTGATGTTGTAGTCATTGTAAAGTCACATAGTACAACACATTACTTTTCCTATGGTTAGATATGTTTAGATACACAAATACTTAACATTGTGTTACAGGTACCAATACAGTATTCAGTACTGTCACATGCTATATGTTCATAGCCCAAGAGCAATAGGCTATACCATATAGCCTAGGTATATAATAGGCTGTACCATCTAGGTTTGTGTTAGTACACTCTATGATGATATTCACACAACAAAATTGCCTAACAATGCATTCCTCAGAATATATCCCCATTGTTAAGTGACTCATGACTGTTCAACAGGTTAGATAGGTAATTATTTCTCTGTCTTTATAAGAAAAACCTTGATGTTAATGTAAAATTCAGACTCCTGTAGTTCACTGATTTTTTATTCCTTAAATTTTCTTAGTCTGAATTTGTCTATATTCAGTTTGATCTTATAGTGCTCTGCTTCTTAAAAAGAGTAATCCATAGACCAGCAGCCTCAGCATCAGCTTGTTAGAATGTAGAATCTCAGGCCTTGTTCCAGCCCTACTAAATTAGAATCTGTATATTCACAAGATCTCCAGATGATTTGCATGTACATTAAATATTGAGAAATAAGAGAAATAATAAAAATGACTCCTCTGTTGGTACCAAGAAACTTCTTTGTAGTTGGTTGACTGATTCTTCCTTAGCCAGCAACTGGAAAGGTTCAGGGTAAGATGGAGAACATAGTGCAAGTGAGCACGTATTCTCTCCACAACTGGTATACTTTCCCTGATAACAAAGACCCTGCTCCTTAGAATCACTTCAGAGCCCTTTCACATATGGACCTCCCTGAGACTCCATACTAGGCTTGCCCCAGATGACCTCCAGGTACTCATTATTCAGTTTATTTAGAGGACTGTGCAGAACATTGATATGAGTATTTTGAGGATATGTGCATGTGTGGGAGAACAGGAGAAAAGAGAAATACTTCCCACCTAAAACTTTATGAGAATGCCAAATTCATTTCTTTATTCTTTTAACAAATATTTATTATCAACAATGAGCTAGGCACTATGCTAGATGGAATAACGACATAATCTGAGTTATACAGAATTAATCAAAGCAGTCTCTTTTTTTTTTTTTTTTTTTGATACAGGATCTCGCTATATTGCTCCAGCTGGAGTGCAGTGGTACAATCTCAGCTCACTACAGCCTCCACTCCTTACCTCCCACCCAGTGATCAAGCCATCTTTGTGCCTCAACCTCCCAAGTAGTTAGGACTACAGGCACGTACCACCACACCTGCTAATTTTTGTATTTTTTTATAGAGACAGGGTTTTGCCATGTTGCCCAGGTTGGTCTCAAACTCTTGAGCTGAAATGATCTGCCCAGCTGAAGCAGTCTTTCTAAATATTCTTAAGAT
Source organism: Cheracebus regulus (assembly GCA_963574635.1). Classification (NCBI taxonomy): domain Eukaryota; kingdom Metazoa; phylum Chordata; class Mammalia; order Primates; family Pitheciidae; genus Cheracebus; species Cheracebus regulus. The sequence goes on along the minus strand of CAUYQU010051570.1, from coordinate 933 downwards.
GTTGGCTCAAATTTTGAAGGAAACAATATACATGGATCAGCAAAAAGTATATATAATAAATATAGAACTTTGTGTTAGAAAATATTACTTATTTGTTCATTCATGCATGAATCTTCTAAGAACATTTTTGGAGCCTCATTCATTCATCCACCGACCATTTTAAATACTTAACATATTGAACATTTATTTAACAACTATTGTACAGCAAGTGCCAGGGATTTACAAATACTTTAAATACATTTAGAAGCCATAATTAATTTCAGGATACACTGGGGAAACAAAAGAGGATGGAGGCAACTCTTGAGGGGAGAGGAGTCAGATATGACTTCATAGAGAAGATGACACTTGAGCTGAGTCTTAACAGCCAAAACAATCTTTAATCAGAAGGCAAGAATACGAAAAGAACACTTTAGCAGAAGTAGCATATGTCATGGAGCCGAAATATGAGTTATTTTGGTACTCTCAGGGAACTATAGTACTAGCAGTTGAGAATGGCTAGAGTATAAAGTATAAGGAAGACACTAACCAAGGCCTTTGCACATAATGTTCTCTTTGCACGCAATGATGGAGCACTTCCACTTTATGTCTTTTTCTCTCTCCCTCTCCTCCCTTCCCTTTCCCTCTCCTTCCTTTCCTCTCTCTCTCTGCGCCCCACTCTCTCACACACATACACACCCCTACTTAGCTCTTACTCATTCTTTATATTCAAATCAGAAATCCTTCTATCATGCTTTCCCTGACTCTCCAGTGTAGCTCAGGTACTTTAATTGTATACTCTCATAAAACCATGTTTCACATACTACTTCAAGAAAATTTTCTTAAAGGACATTAGTGTCTAGATTAAAAGGGCCTGTTGAGCATCCAGTATATTGGAAAAATATAGACTCACCCTAAAGCAAGTCTTCATGAAACATTGAGGATGAATGAAAGATG
>CAUYQU010051569.1:0-69956 GCA_963574635.1 Cheracebus regulus | reverse complement strand
CTTTTTGCACTGGTTTCTTCCCATTTTTGTGGATTTATCCACCTGTCATCTTTGTAATTGCCGACTTTCAGATTGGGTCTCTGAGTGGACGTCCGGCTTGTTGGTTATGAAGTTTTTTCTGTTTCTTAGTTTTCCTTCGGCGTACGCCCCTTCCCCACAGAGCTGGGCCTTCCCGGGTTCCGCTGTGCTTGCATTTTGTGGTGATTGAGAACTCTCAAGAGAAATAAGACAGGGAAGGGTGATAGAGAATTGGAAGTGTATGAAATTTAGATAGGGTAATTTGGGGGAAAATTACTGAGAAGTTGATGTGTGAGGAAAGATCTCATGGAGGTGAGAAAGTGAGCCCTCTGGATATGGGATGTTGGAGGGAGGTATTTCTAAGCTCGTAGAAAGTTCCAGAGGCAGGTACATGCCTTGCTTCCTTAAGGAACAGCAAGATCAGAATGATTGTTGCATAGTGAGTAAGGGGCGAGGAGTGTGAGAATACGTTGGAAGGTAATGGGAGGGCTGCAACTGTATAGTCTTACAGGTCATCATTGTAAGGATTTTAGATTTTATTAAGCACATGGGAATCCCCTAGAGTCTTTTTAGAAGAAAGACATCTTTTGACTTCCCCTTAAAGACATTCTTCTGACTTTTTTGAGAATAGATTTTAGGGGGTAAGAGCAGAAGCTAGGAGGTCAGATAGGAGATTCTAAGCAATAATGTAGGTGAGATGAGCTGGTGGCTTGGACCGGGGTTCTTGTGGATGTGTGGAAGTGATTGGATGCTGGATGTATTTTGATGGTGGAACTGACAGGATTTGCTAAACATTTACATGTGGGTTTGAAAGAAGTAGATGATTCTTTTTTGCTTTTTAATTTTTAATTCATTTTAATTATTTTTGAGAAGGAATCTTACACTGTCACCCATGGTGGAGTGCAGTGGTCCAGTTACGGATCACTGCAACCTCTACCTTCTGGGCTCAAGTGATCCTCTCATCTCAGCCTTCCCAGTAGCTGGGACTACAAATGTACACCACCATGCCCAGCTAATTTTTTATTTTTTGTAGACATGGGTTCTCACTATGTTGCCCAAGCTGGTCTGAAACTTTTGGGCTCAAGCAATTCTCCCACCTTGGCCTCCCAAAGTGCTGGGATTACAGGCATGAGCCACTGCACCTGGATGAGATGGTTCTTATCAAAGGGGAATCCAGGATTTTTTCCTGGACAAGTGGAAGGAAGGAGGTGTATTTACTAAGATGGGGAAGACTCTGGGAGCAGCAGAGGAAGAGCAGAACATTGAGCGCTCTGTTGTAGATGAGTTAAGTTTGAGATGCATATGAAACACCAAGGAGGTGGTGATGAGGTGTTTGGGTCTGTAAGTGTAGAGTTTGGGAATTGTAGGCTACAGGTGGTGATATAGTCTGAATGTTAATGTCCCTGCCAAATTCATATGTTGGAACCTAACCTCCAAGGTGGTGGTATTAGGAGGTAAGGACTTCAGGAGGTGATTTGGCCATGAGGGCTCTGCCTTCTCGAATGGGATTAGTGACCTTATAAAAGAGGCTTGAGGGAGCCACTTTGCTCTTCTGCCATTTGTGGATGCAGCAGCAAGGCACCATCTATGAAGCAGAGAAAAGCCTTCGCCGGACACTGAATCTGCCAGCTTCTTGATCTGGGACTTCCCAGGCTCCTGAAGTGTGAGCAATAATTTGTTGTTGTTGTTTATAAATTACCCAGTCTAAGGTATTTTGTGATAACAGCCTAAGTGAACTAAGAAAGGTACACTTCTCCTGGCCTGGATGAGTACACAAAGAAGAAGTACAGATGGAGAAGAGGTCCAAGGGCTGAGCGGGGGCCACTGCAGCACACGGAGATTTGAGAACTTGGAGACTCTGGCAAAAGACTCTTAGAGGAGCTGTTGGTGGGAAGGACAGGAGGAAAATCAGGAGGGTAGGGCAACTTGGAGGCTGAGCTTGGATTCAAGGACTGGTCACCTTGGGCAGTGCAAGAGTCACTGGGTGGCTGAGAGTGAGGATGGGTGTGGGGAGTGGGGATCTCAGGAGCTGGAGAGGGGATAGGATCACTGTCTAGGAGAGCAAAGAGTGAGAGGACAGTGGGGTAGTTGGATTGCCAGGTGGCAGCACGGGTCCTCTCCCAGTTAGTGGTGCTGAATCGGAATGCGGCCAGCCAAGCTGGATGTGCATTCTGTTTCATTCTTGAGCTGCTAGGGGACGGGTATGGAGCCTAGTGGAGCTGAGAGTAAAGCAGTGTTGGAGTTTTGCAGGTAAGTGCCAGATGATGAGGGCAGCCAGAGAAGTCAAAGGTGCATGGAATGAACTGTGAAATGGAAACACTGGGTTTTACTTTTCAGTAATCCCATTGTTTCTCTTTTTGGCTGTCCCATCTCTTTATACTTTAGAACTATCGCAATCGCTTTTCACTCAAGACTGTTCAGCCAAGTGCAGTTTATTTAAGAGTACTCCTTCAGGGAGCTTACCTAGATATGTGTGTGTTTGCGTCTGTTTCCTGTTAATGGGCTGGGGTAAAAGTCCTGCTGAGCCAGTTGGTTCCGTCTTGGAGACCAGCAGAAGTGGTGGGAGAAGGAAACCAAGTAGCTGTTAGAGCCCACCAGTCCTTCCCTCCCCCGTTCCCAGCACCTAGTGTTTGAGTGATTCAGACCTTAATACTGCCCCTTACTACTGTTCTTCTCTCCCAACTTGCCAATACATTTCCGAGGGCAGTATGTGTCTTGTGCTCCCCTCGTGGTCTTCTCTTGTGCATACACTTAAATATTTGGCTCTCAGGCTGTAAGTAATCTGCATTGGTTAACACTCCCTGCTGTTGTGAAGGATGGGCTGCTGGAACGCTGACTGTTGGTGGCTGTGCTGTTTGTGGTGCTCACGTTCTCTGCTTGGGAACCCAGTATGCAGCTTTCATGCCAGGTTCTGCCCTCCTGTCCTGTCACAGGATCTGGGACTCCTCTTCCTGTCTTGGGAGGCCTGGCCTGGGGATTTTGTCTGGGAAGCCCTGCCCAGTGTGAGCCTCTAGCTGGTCTGAGCAGGTAATCTTGTGAGTGCTGCTATGTTTTAACCAGATGTCCCTCCAAAGAGTCCTTTGTTCAGGAGGTTCATGGAAACATGAGCTGCCCATCTGCCTTTGGGCCCAGGCTTCTCAGGTTGCAACAAGATTGTTTAGGGCACCAAAGAGATATTTATTTCTATACAGAAAAGATCCACAGACTGGGAGGAAAAAAAGATGAATTTTCTTCTGGAAAATGGCTCGTGAAATTTGTACATATGGAAAGCAGAATAATCTAGTGCAAGGAAACCCCTGAAGACCTTTCTTCAGGAATATATGAGGGACTGATAAGAGTTTGCCCTTATGTTGTGATAAGGGGGACAAAAAAGTACCATGAAATTCTAGGTAAAAAGCACATTCTGAGCAGTATATAGTTCAACTCGTTTATTTAAATATGGTTAAATATACTTATTAAAATTTAAATATGTAAATATTTAACTGCTTAAATATACTTATTTAATGTCTGTTGTTCCTCACCATGTTAGGTCTGTAGGCAGCTAAGATGTCAGATCCTTGTGTTCCAGGATTTGACCATGTTTTCCAAAGTGAGCACATGCCCGTAGGCATCAGTAACAAGTGTGGACTGAGCTGACTGCAGCCTAGATGGACAGGGAAGACTTGTCCTCCAGCAGTGTTACAGGCTGAGCACCTGCTGGCACCCTGGTGTTGACGTTAGTGATGTTGAAATTCAGATAAGGGAGAGAGCCCCTGGCAGGATTCCACGGAGAGGCAGGACTTGAAGGATAAGAAGGATTAGATGGTGCCGGGAAGGAGAGGAGCAGGGAAGCCAGGGTCAGCTGTGAGTAAAGGGGTAGGTGCATGAAAGAGGCATTTGGACTTAATGTTGTAGCCTGGAAAGGTGGTCCGTGCCTTGGCTGTTCCACAGATCCCTTAGATTCTATGGAAGCAAAAGAGAAGCCACTGTGTTTACCCCAGACTTGCTTTCTTCCCACCCTACCTCCTCATCTTGGTGCACACATCACCATGTGCCCAGTCTGCCAAACTGGAAATGGCATTGTCATCTTCTGGCCCCCCTCTTTGTGTCACCTGCTGATCCAGTGGTCCCTGAGTCAGGAGCCCACTTCATTTGTTTAATCCTATTCTATTATTAAATTTCCTGCCCCTTGTAATTCCTCCTCTCCTGAGTCTTCATTCTTGTTTCTGCACAAACTGTTTCCAGATCACAAATAGGATTCTGTGAGTCCTCTGCTCAGAATCTTCTGGTGATTTTACACCACCCACAGGACAAAGTCTAGACTTCTACCCTTCCTAACCTGGCCCCAGCCCATTTTCCTGGCCATCTTCTGGGTCTGAGCCACCATCTAGAAGTGGTTTGAATGGTGAAGTATTTCAATTTCCTGGAGCTAACAGGACATACTGTTTAAAAGCATGTGGGACATATGATCCCAACATATTTTACTTATTAGCTATTCGTGGGTACAGCACAGAAGAAGCATTTATGTTTATAATGATCTCATGTCACCAAGGAAAAGTTAAAATTTGTTTAATAAACTCACTTTAAAAGGCAGCAGAAAAATAGATGTCACCTTTGGGAAAGATTTTCACCAAGAATGACAAAATCTTTTAAAAATCTAATGCTTAAAGAGATAAGCTTCAGTTACCTAGAATGTCTGCTTCTGGCGCCCAGTAAATGACATGTCAGGTGGGCAGCAGGGCATGTGGAGATTCCGATAGATCCTATCAGGAAGGGAGAGGCAGAAATAAGTGAGACTTGAAGAATCACTGGAAAGCAATTGCAGATGCACCTGATGTATTTACATGGGCTCCCATCGCGGCAGCTGCACAGCCCCGTGGTGCTGGCCTGTCTGGCAGGAAGGCTGGGGTTGGGTCCCAAGGCCTTTAGTATCAAATATGCCTTTCCTTTGATGGAAATGGGTTTGAATGATATTTCCTGGAAATTGAGGCAGGTTCTTTGTTTTTTTGGCTGAACACTTAGAAGGTAAGAGGCAAACCCAGACACATTTTGGAGGAGTTGGTTGCGCCGTGTGTGCTTTAGAAGTGATAGCAATCCCCATGGAGTGCAGTAAGAAGCAGCAGGATAAAGCAGGCACAAAGGGCCTTCGGTGCACGGACCAGCCTTGGGATTGCCTTTCCTCAAAGAGAACAAATCTCTGGGACAGGAGTTCTTGGGGCAGGGATGGCAATGTTAATGGAGGAGGAATTGTTGTTGTGGGCAACCTATGAGGAGGCAGCCTTCAGTGACCTTGGGCTTGTGTTCTGAATGCCTCTATTGGGTGCATACCTTAGTGACCTCCTGCTGGTACATTCTGCTGTGAAGAATAATGCAGAGACACAGAGTGACCATTTTACCAGGGAACTCAATTCCACACTCACTTGCCACAGCAGGTATGGCTGGGATTAGTGGCTGTGGTGGACCTGTTCCAGCCATGGGGGATGAGGTCCCTCCTTCTGGTCTCCCAGTGGTGTGGTGGGGTGGAGTGGGGTGGAGGGTGGGAATGGAGGCAGTGCTGCCCGACAGAGCCGGCTGCTGCTGGAATTACCACAGTGTCGTGTGTCTCCTCCTATTAATCCTCATGTGGAACAGCAGGTAGCCTGAGAAGCCTGAACTGTGCCTCAGTTCCTGGCCGTGGTGCTGCATATAAAAACAGATGCACCTTCTTAGCCAGTGAGTTTGTGCAGCCACTTCTTACTGAAGTCAAGCCTTTGGTCCAAGGGAAAACAAAGCTACAGGAAACATGGATCTTTCTTATACCTTCTTGAAAATGCAAGTCATGTTGCCTAGGAAATACTTCTCTCACCGAGTATTCTGCACCCTGCTAACACTGGAGCTATGGAAGAGGCAGCTGAAGCTATTCCAAGAAAATGTGAGCAGTTTGGTAATAAAAGGAAGTGGCATATCTCTCCTGTCTCTAGACTGGGTTTCTAAGAGTGCACATGACCAAAAGGAAACTGCTGAACTCTGGGGGGTGATTACATGCTGGGCTCATGGACACATTGGCTGGGTGCCAGTCTGCGCTGGGTATGAGGGTGTGGACGGGCCGTGTGCAAAGATTGACAGTGCTGCATGCAGTGTGATGAGTGAGAGGGTGCCAAGTGCTGGGATGGGTGTAGATGAACAAAAGCAAGTAGGTGCAGTAATGTGCAGCTTGCCCAAGTTCCCAAAGCTTGCTGCCAGACCGAAAACTGCCGGCAGCCTCTCCTGGGCTGGGTCAGGAGCAGAAGGGTGTCTTCCTCCTGCTAATTAGGAGACTTCTAAAGCATTTCCCTCTGACACAACCAAGTAGTCTGCTGAAGGTGAACTGCTTTAGTGAGGAGGGAAGGCGTGGCCATGGACTCCGCGATGGAGAAAGCCAGGGGTGAGATGCTTCAGAGCCCCGAGCAGTCCTTTCTGGCAACTCTGAGTGACCCACATGTGACCCTGCTGTCTGTCCACAAGCAGTGTTTCTTTAGGAAGAGGCTTGGGGTCAGTCACTCAGCCAGGCCAGTGTCTACTGAGGAGGAAGGCACTCCACTATCAGAGGAAGGAGAATTTCCACAGAGAGTTTTGAATGGAACCCAGGAAATGAGTTCCAATCAGGTCAGTACAATTGCAGATGGGCTAAAAAGTCAAGAAGGGCTTTGACCCAGTTTAAATATGGAGATTTCTCTCCATGTCTCATGTATGAGATATTGGGGAAAGGTCTGGGGAGGGGAATGAGCATGTGAATGTAGCATCTAGCAAAAGTCAAGGTGATTAATTACACCATGACTTGGAAGTCGGGTTTTGTTGCTTTTTATTTTCAGGATATTTTGTAAGCCTCTATGAAGCAAAGGTTTTCCAAAATGCAAGTCAAACAAAAATGAATCCTTTCTTCTTTTTACTAATATGTTTTATAGTGTATGCCTTATTTTGTCAATGTCTAACCTTTGGAAAATGCTGCAAAATGAAGTTCCTTTTCTTAAGCAAATGAAAATTTTGTTACTACAAAGGTTAGGTCATGTCCAAAAATAGGACGGTATAATGTTTTTGTAAAAATAGTGCCTTTTAGTAGCATTTCTGAGTGGACTGGTGGTGTGTATAGTGTGTTTTTCATTGACCTAGTCAGGCGAAAATGAAAAAAGACTTTTGAAGGCATTTACTAGTTATATACAAAGGAAGGTTTCATAAGTACTTTGCCTTCTCTAAGACTTATTTTTATGCTGTTCATTGGTTTAAATCTCAAAGACTAAAGGAAATTTTGTGAAAAGAATTTTTGAATGTACTATGCAAGAGATTTGCATACGTTGAAATCAGAGGATACTTGGATATTGAAGACAGAAACTCTTTTTGAGTATTTAAAGATTCTGCATTTTATTGTTAGGTTTTTAACTAAGGATATAACTATGCTCAGATTTATTTATTTTAAAATATTAGTAGTGTTTTTTGGTGTTCTGAATTTGCAGAAAATTCCAGGAGACTCCTTTGAAGTTTCTTTCCAGGAGAATTTAAAAATAGGAAATGTAGAATTACTCAAGTGGCTACACAGAGGTTTGAGTGGTTTTTAGGAGGGAAGTGAGGTGATGGATACAATTTTAATTACTTTGTTTTCCAAAGTAGTTTTAAAATTTTCATTTTATATCTCTTTAAACTGTACTAAGCCAGTAGCTAAACTAATGTGTTAAATCATGTAGAATTTAAAGAGTAACAGAGCTTTTAATCTTTTAATCAGGCTTTTCGTATGTTGCCTATTTGTACAATATATAGTGAACATTTATATTTGTACAATATGTAGTGAACATTTATACTTTTAGCCATATGTTTAAAATAGTGAAATATTAAATATTTTGAGGTGTAAATGCTTGAGGCATTTCTTTAAAATATCCAAACTATTACTTGACAAATTCCAGCCTATAGCTGAAGTTTTGGGATATGACATATGCTAGTGATTTTTAAGGCCAGCACCAATCTGTGACTAGTGGGGCAACCTGAAGCTGACTAGGGGAGCCTCCTCAGAAAGGAGGGCTGGGAAAGAGGCCTTGGTGGAGGGATCTGAATGCAGACCCATGCTTTGTCCATCTCAGGGTGTGGGACCTGGGCAGGTGAGTCTTGGGCACTCTGATTCAGACTCTTCATTGCAAAGCAGATGATAAATCCTGCCTCATATGATTGTGAAAGCACTTTGTAGATTATCATTCAAATGCAAAATAGTATTACTTCCACCAAAATTATACTTTTTCAGAAGAATTTCCAACTCTAAGATGTGTTTGATGTGTTGTCTGAATGTCTGGATAGGACTGTGTTAACCCAGTAATCTATCTGAGTACAACTGCAACTCTGTTTTTCCTTTGTTGTTTTTTTTTTTCTAAATTTTTTATTTTGGGAGATGGTCTCTTGCTGATGCCGAGGCTGGAGTGCAGTGGCATGACCATGGCTCACAGCACCTTAGACCTCCCAGGTTCAAGTGATCTTCCTGCCTCAGTTCCCTGAATAGCTGCCACCACAGGTGCTTGCCACCTTGTCCAGATACATTTCTTTTTATTTGTAGAGATGGGGGTCTCCATATGTTGCCCAGACTGGTCTCATACTCCTGGAATCAAATGATCCTCCTGCCTCCACCTCCTAAAGTGCTGGGATTATAGATGTGAGCCACCATGCCTGGCAGCTCTATTTTTTCTAAAGCTCTGATTATAAAAGTAGCATATACTCATTATAAAAAACAAATTTATGATGGAATGAGGGGAATACAGAAAAGTGTACAGAAGAAAATCAAAGCAATCATTCTCCCAACAAATATGAATGTGTATATGTATATGTGAGTATGTTTATGTGTACATATGTGTATTTTTAAAATAAATATGAGATTAAATTATACATACTGTCTTATACTTTGCATTTCTTACGGAATATTTTGTGGACATTTCTATATGTCAATGTATATATACGCCTATATTATCTTTTTTTTTTTTTTTTTTTTGAGACACAGTCTTCCTCTGTCACCCAGGCTAGAGCGCTGTGGTGTTAGCTCACTGCAACCTCCACCTACCAAATTCAAGCGATTCTCCTGCCTTAGCCTCCTGAGTAGCTGGGACTACAGGTACCTGCCACCGTGCCTAGCTACTTTTTGTATTTTTAGTAGAGACAAGGTTTTGCCATGTTGCCCAGGCTGGTCTCGAACTCCTGACCTTAAGTGATCCACCCACCTCAGCCTCCCAAAGTGCTGGAATTAACAGGCGTGAGCCACCGTGCCCGGCCTATATCATCATTTTTTATTGTAGTTCCACTTTTAAATTTAGGATTAATTTTTAGAAAGAATTTATCCTCAAATAGAAGAAATTTGCAGTAGCTGGTTTATGATTATAAAAACCAACTCAAAAGTTAATTACAATTGAGTATCCATTCATTGTTAACAATGTAAAGACTGTTATAAATCAGCTTTGCACCTTGAGAACTAACATTTAGCACTTGGTATATGGTAGGTACCTTGCTCTTGTCACTTAATCATTTTAACAACTTTAGTAGGTATCATCAGTCCACCCTTAACGCATGAGAAAGCTGACTGAGAGCTTATGTTGCCTGAAAGATTTAATCTCAGGTCTGTCTGACGACAAGTCCTTACTTTTCCATTGAAACACTGAAGTATTATTTAATACACTGGACAAGACAGAGTTTTGAAAGTATTGGAAAGCTGCTAATTCATAGTGAATGGAAAATTAGCTTTCAGGTGGCACATTGTTCAGAAAGGACACAGGTGGTAGCTGCTATGAATAAAACATTTAAAAATTGCTGTTTATGTCTACTGGATTTGTTTGCTTGTATTTTACATTCCTTATACAATGCAGAGTACATTCTGTACAATTTAGAGTGAAAACCTGTTTCTTTGATTCTTCTATTTTTCAGACAGGCAGAGGGGGGAAAAGATCTTTTTTAAAAGGCCTAACTGGTAAAAACTCAAAGTCTGAAGGGCACATTTCTCCCTACTCCCCTCCCACATTAGAAGGTTTCTCTTTGCTGATGTGAGCATGGCTAAGCCTGGTGAGGTTCCTAGGAATTAATTATGAAAAGGGGGAAATAGGAGGGGCTTTGCCACAAATGCCCTCCAGGAGAGCACGCTAATCACAATAGAAGGCAGGGGCTCAGTGCTTTGGCCTGGGTGTTCCTATCAAAAGCTTCCACAGACAACCTTTCAGGCCCAGGATGGTGGGCTGGAGAAGAATGGGTGCCTACCTCTGAGACTCTCCCTTCTCTATTCCTTCCTTACCTCTCTCCTCTACCCGTCTTGGCAGGTGGGAAATGGTTGGAGGTTACCAGGAACTTGTTTCCAGAATTCCCTTTTGTTTCCAGAAACAACTGCTTAAGCCTCCTTACTCACGACCCTGTTGACTTCTTTGACCAAGCTCGGCTGCTGAGTTTTTTGTTTTTTGTTTTTTTTCAGACAGGATCTCATTGTGTCACCCGGGTTGGAGTGCAGTTGCACAGATCTTGGCTTACTGCAACCGCCACCTCCCGGGCTCAAAGGATCCTTCCATCAGCAATCCCCTCACCTTAGCCTCTGAGTAACTGAGACTACAGGTGCACATTGGCTTCTGTTTTAATTTGTTATTGTATCCTGTATCTGACAGAGCTCAGTCCATGGTATCAAGCTGTTGACTGAGTGAACAAATGAATGAACTAGAAGTAGATTTATACTGTAGCAGGGGGATTGATGCTAGACATGTTGAACTGATGGTGACTATAAGGTTATTAGATGGTAGACTTACCATTTTGGAGACCAGAATATGGAATTTTGTCTTAGTTGAGTGGTGTTTAGGTTTGGTTTTATTTTTCCTAGTTGAAATCAAAATGACCCAGCTGGCACAGGTATATCCCTTCTAAAATAAAGGAAAAACAATAAATGAAGTAGTATGATCTAGTCATTTAAAGAAGTATCATCCGTCATGGAATCATCAGCATCACTATTATTTTATTTGCTTTTGTAGAGAATGTTTCAAGTGGATTCTTTAATTTAGTTTTTCCTGAAAGTAGTGTCTGTAGATACAAATATCAGTAGCAAAGTATAGAAGTATAGTTGTTTTCCTGTCTTAGATAAATAGGACCATCTTAATACAGTTCTGAAACTTTTTTCTTTTCTTTTTAACATCGTGGAAGTCTTTCCATGTCAATACATGTAAATTCATCTACTTTTTAAAAATCATGGCATAGATTTCTATTTGATGGACTATGTTTTATGTAGTCAGTACTCTGTAGAAGAATATTGAGATGGTTTCCAGTTTTTCACTGCTTGAATGTAGCAATAAACATTCTCATGTAATTGTATATCTGTATGGTGAAATTCCCAGAAGTGGAATTCCTGGGACAAAAGCAGTCATGCTTTTTAGAGAGCAATTAGACAAAATTTACCTTTCTGCAAGCAGTGGTTAAGAACTGTTTTTCCATATACTCTTGTTTACTGTATCATCAGACTTTTAAATTTTTACCAGCTTATTTGGTGAAAAGTGTTATCTTGTTTAAATTTGTATTTTATTAATTTTTTAAAAGTTTATCAGATACTTTGTATTTTTTTTCCTAAGGACTATTTTAAGTAGAAGTTCCTATCATGCATTTATAGAGTAGTGCTAATTTATAAACATTAAGTTTGTACCTGTCTTAAAGGAATACATTTATTTTATGTGTCATACCTATAATGCTAGGTGGAAACCAATACATTCATTAGGCATTATAGTGTACATTTTTGTGTGACAACATAAAATACCAACTGTAATATATTTCATCAAATTTGACAATCATATGCGATCTGTCAACAAAAATAATACTGAGTTTGTTGACTTCTGTCATGTAAATATCTGAATTAACTTAATATCATTAGTATTGACATTTCTTCTAATTAATGATAACATTTCATATGTCTCATGTAGGTCTTTATATCATGATCTTATAATTCTGGCAAATGACATAGAAGAATTAGGACTTCACAGTTTGGAATTAGACTATTTCATTCAAACATAAAATATTCCAAGCTGTTGACAGTTGCTTCATAGTGATAGGCCTGTCATTTAAAACTTTTTTGTTTTGCATCCTTTGGTGTACAGAGTACAAAAAAATAAAAATAAAAATAAAACCTCTTTGTTGGGACAGGCTTGAAATATAGAGTGTTTTTAGAGAAGATTCTGAAGCAGGGAAGTGTACTGTTAATTGATAAAAGTTGGATGGAATAATTGTTACAGTAGACATAAGTTAAAAGCAGCACATTCTCTGAAACAGTTTATTATAAAGCTGTGTAGCAGGAGATTGTGAATGGGTTTTCTGAGATAATATTGTGAAGTGCTCCTTGGAAAGGTTACCCCTGTCTTTTAGTTTGTGAATTCCTAAATTTCATTTTGTTATATATTGAAAATAACATATTTGTATGTAGTGAGGTTTGTTAATTTTGTTTTTAATTTTAGTCCCCCACTTTTTTTTTGAGACGGAGTCTTGCACTGTTGCCTAGGCTGGAATACAGTGGCACGATCTCAGCTCACCACGATCTCCACCTACCAAGCTCAAGTGATTCTCCTTCCTCAGCCTCCTGAATAACTGGGTTTACAGGCACGTGCCACCATGCCCAGCTAATATTTTGTATTTTTAGTAGAGACGGGGTTTCACCATTTTGGCCAGGCTGGTCTCGACTCCTAACCTCGTGATTCACCCACCTTGGCCTCCCAAAGTGCTGGGACTACAGGTGTGAACCACTGCACCTGGCCTCACTTTTTTTTTTTTTAAGGCAAGTATCAGATATGCTACATCCTGTTTCTCAGTAAGGATGTAGCATAAGGATGGAGTCTCACTCTGTCACCAGGCTGGAGTGTAATGGCACAGTCTTGGCTCACTGCAGCCTCTGCCTCCTGGGTTCAAGCAATTATCCTGCCTCAGCCTCCCAAGTAGCTGGGACAACAGGTGTGTGCCACCATGCCCAGCTAATTTTTGTATTTTTAGTAGAGACGGGGTTTCACCATGTTGTCCAGGATGGTCTTGGATCTCTTGACCTCGTGATCTACTTGCCTCAGCCTTCCAAAGTGTTGGGATTACAGGCATGAGCCACCGCACCCAGCCATGCCTCCATTTTTAAAGTAAATAAAATTTAAATAATTGTCAGTAGAAAGTCTTTCTGTACCATTGTGAAACAGGGTTCAAGGACAGAGTGAAGGGCTCGGGGGAATATGTACACTAGTTTTAATGATTAGTTTGCCTTATCAATAAAATAGAGAAAACTATGTCAAGTACTTGAACCTTCTTGGATCATGTTTGAAGATCAAATGAGATAATGTTTGTCCTCATAGTCATTCATTTTCAAACATGTATGATGCTAATCTTTTAAGGCCCCTTAGCTCTCAGGTCTTACTGTACAACTGTAGGGTGGGCATTATTATTACTCCCATTTTATACCTAAAGGAAACCGAGGCCTGGATTTGCTCAGATAATGCTGCAATTTATACTGAAAACTGTCAGACATACCCTTAAGAAATTCACAAGTAGAAAAGACAGATATTTAAACAAATATATATAAGTATAAAGCAGTGTACAAAATATCATCATTTCATCATTGTTATTATCTTTCTCACAGTCAATAATATTGTTGCCCAAATTAGAATGGTTTAACAAAACATTTTCTTCCTTGCCTTAGACCAGGGGTGTCCAATCTTTTGGCTTCCCTGGGCCACATTAGAAGAAGAATGTGTCTTGGGCCACACATAAAATACACTTACACTCATGATAGATGATGAGCTTAAGAAAAATCGCAAAAAAATCGCATTATGTTTTAAGAAAGTTTCCGAATTTGTGTTGGCCACATTCAGAGCTGTCCTGGGCTGCATGTGGCTCGCAGGCCACAGGTTCAACAGGCTTTCCTTAGACAAATGGAAAAACCACATATATTTTCTGGTTATAAAAGTAACACTTGTTTTTTTTAATTTAAGTTTGAAAAATGGGAAGATAATGTACAGATATTTTTTTAAAAATCAGTATTTCATAACTCACCCAAAGATAAGCTGAATTTTCTCTAATGATACTTAGGTATATCCCCCTGAATACTTATGTTCATAGAGATTAACATGGGACATTGACTCTTCTTCAGTGGAAATTTTAGAGACCAACCCCCACTGGCCTGGATTCCTGGGATGGTTTGGGTGAGATCCTTTCTTGAGTCAGGCATTGTTTTTTACCTTTGCTCTCCCCTGTGAATTTGTGGCATCCAGAGAATTCTTTGATAAGGCAGAGCAAGGCAGTACTCATTTCAGGTACTCAGGATGTACGCAGTCCAGATCTGTTGCCTCTTCTGACTTGGGTCCAGCCTTCTCCTGTAAGTGTGGTTGCCTTGATGAGGGGTATTGAGGAAAGTGGAGCAAGTGTGGATATTCTGCTATGGTTTTTCTCAGGTGACAGAAACTAGTGGGTGAAGCCAGGGCTCAGGCAGCTCAGTTCTCTTGCGGGTTAGCCTGGCTTGCTACTTGCAGGTATGCCTGTTTATTTTCATTTCACTTTTCTGCATTGTAGTCTCTACTTATAATTAATGTGGCTAAAAAGAAAAGGTTACTCTAAAAGTTGTTTTTAAGAAATACAGAGCTTCCCAGATTTCTGAGCAGCATTTAAATCCCAGCTCTGTTACTTGTGTTGATTTGTGCTCTTAGATAAGCTTCTGAGTCAGTTTCAACAGTGAAATAGTGACATTACCTACTTCTAGAATTGTCTGATGCATGAGAGATATAAAATGCCATCCTCATAAAATAACACTCAGAATCATTAATTATTTGTTATTATTGGATCTGTTTGCATATGAAAGAATCAGAACTTTTTTGTATTTTGAATTCCATGAAAGTACAGATGGATTGAGTTGTATAGGGGGAGGTTATATATTGGAAAAGTTGCATACACGTATAACACATTTGCATCATAAGTTGTTATAGGTGTTATACAACCTTCAAAGCAAAAGAGTTATTGAAGATATGTGGCAGGGTATTGAGTGGTATTCTATTTAAGGTTGATGGGAATCCAAGGGTAACCATTAGAGACCTCCGAAGTGGCTAGTGATCCTTCACTTGTGCATGGGTTAGTATTTTTTTATTTGTGATCACAGCCACTTTCTAACAAGGCATGTTGTTTCTTTTTCACTATAAGCTTGGCTTTGAAGCCCTTCCTCAAAATATGCCACCCAGTTTCTGATTTCTTCATATCAAAATAGTCTATCCAGAGATCTTATTTTTCTTTCTGGGCTCCATCTCGGTGAATCAATAGTTAGTTTTTTTAGCCTATATTTTATTTTAAAAGCCCTGGGATGCTCAGCAAATTCCATGTGACTTGGGTACCTAGAGAGGCAGCAGAGAATTGAAATTCACTTTTGGAGCTCCCTCTGTGGCCTCCTGTGCTTCCAGTCCCTTCTCATCCTGATGTCTGCCATCGTTTATTAAAAATTCAGAAGCTAGGAAGTCATTCCAAAGCCTGGTGTTGGGTCTGCAGAAAAAGTCCCAAATGTTTGTCCTCAAGGAATGCAGAATCTAGTGGGAATCAGGTAAACCACGGCTTACACAAGACTTTCTGGGATACCCATGTGGGACCCTGGCCTGCTCTCTATTTGTGGGACTGTTTTATGAGTCCTTCAATCTTAGCCTGTGCATTTGTTTTTTAAAATGCGTCAGGAGAGTTTTCACCTCAAAGATCATCTTAATTGAAGAACTGAATTAAAAGCATATATACACCCTATGTCTACACTTAAAACTATTCAAATACTACCAGTTGGTTAATGAGGTTGTTCCTAGACCAACAGATACTCTAGCGTTTTGTAGAGATACGTTATTTGCAAGGCTTTGTCTTCTGTAACTGCTTGGCCTTAAAAACCTACCTGTCTAGAAAGGGGGCCCTCTGAGTATTGTTTGATAATAAGAAATTGCTTTCAACACTTCTGCAAACCCTTTTGGCAGAAACATAGAATTAACATTCCAGAAATTAAGATCCACTATTGTGGCTTGAAGTTTGTTAAGTTGTAATTGGAGTGAGGACCAAAAAATTTAGGTTGGTTAGTATATCATGAGGGATTTGTTTTTCCAACAAACTAAATGGTTGAGGGTTATATTTTTCTTATGAGAAGGAAGAGGTTTTTGCTTAATAAGGTACTATATGAAAATGGATGTTCTTGAATATCTTCTTAGTTTTTCTTTTATCCTGGTTCCTTTTTAATTAAACCAGAATTTAATTAACACCAACTACAATCAGATCACTGTTCTGAGTCTTCTTTGTGCTTATGTTAATTTTTAGAATTTGGTAATGTGTGTATCGTACAGTAAGTTGGACAGTGAAAGTAACTCTTCTTTGTATCCCAGCTACCTGGTTCCATTCAGTTGCCTAATCTTTCTCAAATTTCGTACCAGCTTTTGCATTGTCCCAGAGATAATTCATGCCTAAACAAGCATCCATTTATATGATATTCTCTTGTTTCACACAGGTAGTGCTAGCACCGTAATAGAATTGTAGCCCTCTCAGTGAACTACACACCCTTGTATTCAAGCTCAGTGTAATTCCTGCCCATATTGACTGTGCTTGGCCATATGACTGATTTTGGCCAGTGGGAATTAGCAAGTGTGTTGCAAGCAGAGGCTTTATAAGAACTCCCACTTTGAGATGTGTTCTAGAGAAGTGTTTGCTATTATGACACCCAGAAGCCCCCAGCTGTGAAGTCACCAACTAGTCATAAAGAGAAGCCACGTGGAAGAGAACCAGGTCCCTGTCAACAGCCTTAGCTGAGCCACCAGCCAGCAGCGAGCATCCACTTGGCAGCCATGTAATGAATGAACCATTTTCTTGCAAGTGGAACTGCCAGCCCCATTCAGGCCACCCCCAGTGGTGCTATGTGGAGAAGAGACAAGCTTTCTGTGCCAAGCCCTGTCCGAACTGAAAAATTGTGAGCTCTTGTTAGTAAGCTACTAAATTTGGTTTGTTGTGTAGCAACAGATAACAAACACATACTATATATATGGTATTTTCTGTGCCTTGCTGTTGTTGCTGTATAGTATATTAGATATCAGCTTATTTCAGTACATACAGAACCACATCATTCGTTTTAAGAGCTGAATTATTCCATTTATGGCTGTATAATAATTTAATTAACTAGCCTCTTGTTGATGAACATTGATTTTCCAATCTTTCACAACATTTAATATCTTCATGGCATGCTTCCTTTTGCACATGAACAAATATATTTATTGGGTAGATTCTTAGAAGTAGAGTTTCTAGGTAAAAGAGTACATAAATTTGTTTTTTTGTTTTTTCTTTTTTTGAGATGGAGTCTTGTTCTTTCATCAGGCTGGAGTCAGTGGCACGTTCTCACTCACTGCAACCTCTGACTCCCTGGTTCAAGCGATTCTTCTGCCTCAGCCTCCCAAGTAGCTGGGATTATAGGCCCACGTCACCACGCTCAGCTAATTTTTGTATTTTTAGTAGAGACAGCATTTCACCATGTTGTCCAGATGATCTCGAACTCCTGACCTCGTGATCCATCCGCCTTGGATTCCGAAAGTCATGTAATCTCATGCTGGGATTACAGGCACGAGCCACCATGCCCGATTGTAAATTTGTAGTTTTAACAGGTATTGCAAATTGCCCTCCAGAGAGGTTACACTCCCACTAGCAATGTAGGAGGACTGTGCTGGAGAAAATGGTGAGCGCTGTGCCATAGTGTGGTAGAAATGTTACATTTCTCTTTAATATTTTCTCATATATTTAAAAACCACTTGCACTTCCTTTTTCATGAACTGTCTTCTTTTTTGTTTGGATTCTTGGCCTTTTTGTTTTTTGGAGGAGCTCTCTGTGTATCAAAGAAATTAGCTCTTAATTTATGCTGTATGAAGCAAATCTTTTCTCCCTAGTTACTTATCTTTTGACTTCATTTGAGTACTTTTTTTTCCTTATTGTTTTTAGTTATGTCAATCTTCTGTAACTTTTGGATTTTCTTGGTTTTGTTTTGGTTTGTCATATTTAGGCTTTTCTCACTTTGAGATTATTATAGATATTCTCCTATGTTTTCTTCTAGTGTTTTTATTATTTCTTTTTTACATCTTAATCTTTGATCTTTGTCTGAAATGTCTTTTGACATACAGGTTTCCAAATAGGTTTCCGAGGTGGCTAGTTAGTTGTCTCTTAATATTGTTACACCGTGTCATCCTTCTTATACAGTCATGTGCCTTGTAATGATGTTTTAGTCAATGATGAACTGCACATACGACACTGGCCCCATGAGATTATAATGAAGCTGAAAAATTCCTATTGCCTAGTAATGTTGCAGCTGTTGTAATGTCATAGTAGTGCATTACTTATGTATTTTTCGTGAGCTGGTATAAACTAACCTACAGTACTGCCAGTCATATAAAATTATAGCACATACAATTCTATATATAATACTTGATAATAAATGACTATGTTACTGGTTTATGTATTTACTGTACTCTTTATTGTTATTTTAGAGTGTATTCCTTCTACTTATAAAAAGAAAAAGTTAACTGTAAAATAGCCTCAGGCAGGTCCTAAGAGATATGCATAAGAAGGCATTGTTGCTATAGGAGATGACAGCTCCATGCCTGTTATTGCCCCTGCAGACCCTCCTGTGGGACAAGATGTGAAAGTGGAAGACAGTGAAGATCCTGACCCTGTGTAGGCCTAGGCTAATGTGTGTGTTTGTGTCTTAGTTTTTGACAAAAATATTTACACGGTTAAAAAATAAAAAATTTACGAAAACTTATAGGATAAGGATATAAAGAGGGAAAATATTTTATACAGCTGTCTAGTGTGTTTGTGCTTTAAGCTAAGTATTATTACAAAAAGTCAAAAGTAAAAAAAAAAAATTTTTAATGTTTATGAAGTAAAAAAGTTACAGCAAGCCAAGGTTAATTAATAAATGATTTTTTTTTTTAGAGCTAATGTCTCGCTTTGTCTCTCAGTCTAGAGTACAGTGGTGCAATCATAGTTCACTGTAACCTTGAACTCCTGGGCTCAAGCAGTCCGCCTGTCTTGGCCTCCCAAAGCATTGAGATTACAATGAGCCTCTATGTCTGGCTATGTTAATTTATTCTTGAAGAAATAAAAATATTTTTTATAAATTTGGTGTAGCCTAAGCATACAGTGTTTATAAAACTGACAGTAGCACAATGTCCTAAGCCTTTACATCTGCTCACTGCTCACTCACTCACTCACCCAGAACAACTTCCAGTCCTGCAAGCTCCATTCATGGTAAGTGCCCCATACAGGTACACCATTTTTTAATCTTTTATATTTTTACTGAACCTTTTCTGTGTTCAGATATGTTTAGATACACAAGTACTTACCGTTGTTTTACAGTTGCCTACAGTATTCAGTACAGTAACATGTTGTACAGG
Organism: Cheracebus regulus; assembly: GCA_963574635.1. NCBI lineage: Eukaryota > Metazoa > Chordata > Mammalia > Primates > Pitheciidae > Cheracebus > Cheracebus regulus. Next base: position 50,562 of record CAUYQU010051569.1, on the reverse strand, counting down.
TGTGTGGCCTGGGAGCAACAGGCCGTACCGTACAGCCCAGGTGTGTAGTAGGCTACATCATCCAGGTGTGTGTCAGTGACTCTGTGATGGTCACACAGTGATGAAATCACCTAATGACTCATTTCTTAGAATATATCACCATCCTTAAACAACATCGTTACACATTCATGTATTTACTCAATTCAGCAATCTCTTGAATGGCTGTCCCCAAAATTATCCTTTTTTCTTTTAGAGAATGTTACAGTGAATATTTAAAATTCTATGTAATTATTAATCCCAAACCTTTGTAGATATACAAATCAACATTTATGTAGTCTGTATTTTAGAAGTTATTTAAACATTTATGTTGTTAAACTGCTCAAAAGCCAGTTGGCAAGGTCTGCATTTTATGCACAGGAAAAAGGAGGAGATCATACCATGTAATGGAGACTCATCTGAAGACAAGCAGGATTGTGTACCAGTAGAGAGAAATGTGCTTTTTTAATGATATCATGTATAAAGGCCTGTTCCCAAATTTCTGAAGCACATAAAGTTCTGGTGTAAAAACTACATCTAGTTAAGAGAGCTGTAGGCCAGGAGCCTGTGAAAGGAAGATTTTGCTTGTTTATAGAATGACTGAGATCACATCATTCTGTGTAGAAATCAGGAAATAATACTTATACTATGGTAGGTTAAGAAAATACGTCCTTTAATTCAGTGATGCACCTGAAATTTCAGGTAATGACTACAGCTCTCCTGAACACTGAGGAGGCGATGAAACCGAGTCACAGGCAGAACTATGAAGCTCCTCTGAAAGTCAACTTCCTGCTCTTCCAGCCTTTTCTCTCCCACCCCTTGGCTCAGCCGCAGGTGCTCATTTAACCTCACCCAGGGAGCATACCCCCAAAGCTTCTTCATAGGCATGTGTCCCACCTTTGGATTCTGACCCTGTGGTCCTGGGAGGACCCAAAGGGTATTAAGCACATTTGACCTCTGCTAAGAAAATCAGACACCCTAGTAAAGAGATACAGAAGTAAGGTGTTGCCTATTCTCAGGTTTGCATTTCAGCAGGACCCCCAAAGTTTGAGCTGAAAGGACTAAGTTCTATGGGGAGGTATCAGCCAGGGGACCTCTTTTGGGATAACTGTGCCTTCCCACTGTGGGCCGCTGTGCCCTCTGCCTCTGCTGGAGGCCAGCTGTGCTGCGTTCCGCGTGTAAAGCTGTGTCGTGCTTGCCTTCTTTCCTTCAGAATCCTCCACTTCTATGAGAAAGATATTTCACTAAGGAGGACAGACAGTTGGCTTTTAGATCCATAATCAGAGAATGTCAGAGCTCAGAGGAACCCATGAGAGCCTCTTCATTTTATAAGTGATGCCTTTAGCTTTCCTTCTGTGTATTTTATGTTCTTCCGCCCTTGGGATGTTTTGACACGAGTGGCATTGTTTTCCATTTTCTCAGTGCCAGACAAGTTGGGATGTTGTAGAAAATATTTAGTTTTAAGGATAATAAGTGTTATTTCTTTTCTTTTTAGATCTTATCTAAACTTTCTTTGCCTACCTGTGCCTGGGAACCAGCAATGAAGAAGAGTTTTGCTTTTGACAATGTTGGCTATGAAGGTGGTCTGGATGGCCTGGGCCCTTCTTCTCAGGTGACCACCAGCACAATCAGGATCTTGGGCATGACTTGCCAGTCGTGTGTGAAGTCCATTGAGGACAGGATTTCCAGTTTGAAAGGCATCGTGAGTGTTAAGGTTTCCCTGGAGCAAGGCAGTGCCACTGTGAACTATGTGCCATCAGTTTTGAGCCCACAACAGGTTTGTCATCAAATTGGGGACATGGGCTTTGAGGCCAGCATTGCAGAAGGAAAGGCAGCCTCCTGGCCTTCAAGGTCCTTGCCTGCCCAGGAGGCTGTGGTCAAGCTCCGGGTAGAGGGCATGACCTGCCAGTCCTGTGTCAGCTCCATTGAAGCCAAGGTCCGGAAACTGCAAGGAGTAGTGAGAGTCAAAGTCTCACTCAGCAACCAAGAAGCCATCATCACCTATCAGCCTTATCTCATTCAGCCTGAAGACCTCAGGGACCATGTAAATGACATGGGATTTGAGGCTGCCATCAAGAACAAAGTGGCTCCCTTAAGCCTGGGACCAATTGATATTGAGCGGTTACAAAGCACTTACCCAAAGAGACCTTTCACTTCTGCTAACCATAATTTTAATAATTCTGAAACCTTGGGGCACCAAGGAGACCATATGGTCACCCTCCAACTGAGAATAGATGGAATGCACTGTACGTCTTGCATCTTGAATATTGAAGAAAATATTGGGCAGCTCCCAGGGATTCAAAGTATTCAAGTGTCCTTGGAGAACAAAACTGCCCAAGTACAGTATAACCCTTCTTGTACCAGCCCAGTGTCTCTGCAGAGGGCTATCGAAGCACTTCCACCTGGGAACTTTAAAGTTTCTCTTCCTGTTGGAGCAGAAGGGTGTGGGACAGATCACAGGCCTTCCAGTTCTCATTCCCCTGGCTTCTCCCAGAGAAACCAGGTGCAGGGCCCTTGCAGTACTGCTGTGATTGCCATTGCTGGCATGACCTGTGCGTCCTGTGTCCATTCCATTGAAGGCATGATCTCCCAACGGGAAGGGGTGCAGCAAATATTGGTCTCTTTGGCTGAAGGGACTGGAACAGTTCTTTATAATCCCTCCGTAATTAGCCCAGAAGAACTCAGCGCTGCTATAGAAGACATGGGATTTGAGGCTTCAGTCATTTCTGGTACGTAGTTGATGTATGTTTGAGGCATGTCTGAGCTCATCTCTCTTTCTCTTTGTGTCTTATAGCTCCTGCGTGGTGGGATAGGTGAGTCCTGCTCCCTGCCTCTCATGTCAGCAGTTGAACAAAATCCTGCAAATTTTCCTTGCTTGTTAAATTTGTTAGGACAGAGGAAATACAATCTCCAAGTGTCTAGATTTTGCTTTTCATGTAGTTGGGATTTTGTATTAGTCTGTTTTCTGTTGCTTATAACAGAATGGCTGAATTTGGGTAATTTATAAAGATACGGAATATCTTTTTTCTTTTCTTTTCTTTTTCTTTTTTGATGGAGTTTCACTCTCATTGCCCAGGTTGGAGTGCAGTGGCATTATCTTGGCTCACTGCAACCTCTACCTCCCGGGTTCAAGCTATTCTCCTGCCTCAGCCTCTTGAGTAGCTGGGATTACAGGCATGCACCACTATACCCTGCTAATTTTGTATTTTTAGTAGAGACAGGGTTTCTCCATGTTGGTCAGGCTGGTCTTGAACTTCCAACCTCAAGTGATCCACCCGCCTCAACCTCCCAAAGTACTGGGATTACAGGCGTGAGCCACTGTGCCAGCCCCGAATTTCTTTCTTAAAGTTACTGAGAAGTCTAAGGTTGAGAGGCCACATCTGGTAAGAGCCTTCTGCCAGTGAGAGCTCTGGTACCACAGGGCATTACATGGCAGGGGTGCTGAGCGCTCACATGGTTGTGCAGGTGGCTCTTCTTCTTTTTAGAAAGCCTCAAATGCCACTCCCATGATAACCTATTAATCCATGAGTGGATTTGTCCATTCATGAGAGCAGAACCCTCATGATACAGTCGCCTCTTAAAGCCCCCACCTTTTAACATTGCCATATTGGGGATTATGTTTCCAACACATGAAATTTGGAGGATACGTTCAAACCATGGCTGACTTGAATGCTAAACTCCTTGGATTTGGACTTCTTTTCTGGAGAGAATTCTGATTCTGTATCCTGAATTAGAGCACTGTAGGACCATCCAGGCCCTCTTCTTACCAAGAGAACTATTATCACCTTCTCAAAAGATTTGTTTGCTAAACAACAGAACCTTCATCTCATCACCTAGAGACCATTGCTGGTAAAAATCAGAGTTAAGGAAAGGATTTATCCATGATTTTTCTCTCCCCATTTGATGAATATAAGAAGAGGTAAAGGTGAGGGAGCCACCAGGGTTTTTATTTTATAATTAAAATTTTTTTAATTTAATTTTTTTTAGAGACAGGGTCTTGCTCTGTTGCCCAGGCTGGAGCACATATCACCTGTGATATGATCATAGGTCAGTGCAGCCTTGAACTCTTGGTCAGGCGATCCTCCCACCTCAGCCTCCTGACTAGCTGGGACCAATTTTTTTATTTTTATTTTTTTGTAGAGACAAGGTATTGCTGTGTTGCCCAGGCTGGTTTTGAACTCCTGGCCTCTAGTAACCCTCCCATCTCAGCTTCCCAGAGTGCTGAGATTGCAAGCATAAGCCATTATGCTCAGCCACCATCAGGGGTTTTAATCAGAGGAAGCACAAAATCAGATTATATTTTAGAAGACTGGTGTAGTGTCAGGGTACAGTGTGCATTGAGGCAATGAGACCACATAGGAGGCCAGGAAATGATGAGGGGGCAGAAGAGAAAGAGATAGGTTTGAAAGACATTCAGAAGGCAGCTCCACCAAGCTTGGGGTCACCAAGAAGGGTGTGTGATGGGGAGAGCCATGGAGGAAAGGGTTAACTGGGATGGGCCTCTCGCTGAAATGCTGGAGGACAGTGGTATAGGAGGGTCTTGAATTTTGAGGGTACTGTGGGCCTGGGAATGCTGAATTGAGTGTGGGAAGATGACAGAGACCTAGGAAGAGTGACTGTGAGATGGGAAAGAAGCAGAGGGAGGGGGAGGGGTCTTCTAGTCATCCTGGACATAATGCGAGCTGCAGAGGCCAAGGTCTGAATCATATCTTCCAGGGTTAACTAAGGGAGGCCATTGGAGGCCTCGGCAGCTGCTTCAGGACCCTGGGAAGGTGGGAGCCCAGCCTGGCTCATGGTAAGGGTGGAGCCCACTAGTAGCTTAGATTAGGGATAGAGAGGGTGACAGGTGAGTGGAGATGGTCGAGAGGCTGAAGATAAGGACGGAAGGGGCACGTGTTGTGAGGGGCAGGTGTGTGGGTGGTGTGTTGTAACCAATTAGGTCCCAGACATGGGCGTGCGTGTCTCTGTGGACTGGACCAGGACATGGCTGGCTTCCTCCACCTTTTGACTGGAGCCCGGTACTGTAGGGAGCAGTGGGCCCAGCACTAGGAAGAGCTGCTTTCGGTAGCATGGGCAAGCCCATCGGCATCTCAGTGCTCAGGGCTGGCTGGACTTTGGTTTCCCACATTGTTGTTGCCTGTGGCCACTGAGATGAAGTTTTTGTCCTTGAGAAGTTTGCTTAGCTGTGAGTCTTTGCTGCCTTCCCTCTGTACACAGCGCACACCTACCGCTGAAGGGAGTGGGCAGTCATGGAGTGGCCTGGCCACATTCTGTGCTTTGTCTTTTGTACTAAGTTTCAGGAAGGAGTTTCTTTAAAAACGAAAATCAGTAAGGAAAACACAACAGAACAGTAAATCCCGTACTCAAAAGAAATATAGTATAGGGTCAACATCTGCCTGTTTTTGTGCGATGTTTAGTCTTGCAACAGTGTAATCAGGTTATTGGTAGTAAAAACAAATTAGCGCTGAACTACATGTTACAGAATAATTGTATTTAATTGAGTAAACCTAGAGAGAAAAGAATAGTGATTTTTTTTAATTGGACAGGATTATGAGAATTGTATTTAGCCCAAGAGGTGTTTCAGGTATCAGACTTAGCAAATAAAAATATAGGACGTCTAGTTACATTTTAATTTTTCATAAACAATGAATGGTTTTTTAGTATAAGCATGTCCCACTCAATATTCATGACATACATATAGTAAAAATTATTGTTTTTGTCTGGAAATCAAATTTAACTGGATGTCCTATATTTTACCTGGCAACTTTAATTTAGAATAAACCATTAGTGTGCCAGTTTGTATTTGAACAGTCCTTCTTGATTGATTAGGAGCTCTTTGAGGATAGCCTTGAGGCCAGCGTGATTTGTTTCTCCTTAGACTCACTAGCACCCACATACAGTAGGTGTTCCTGAAGGAAATGAAAGATAAGGTGAAGTTACAGGGTAGCTCAGTGGAGGGATTTAATACAGGGAACTATTTACAAAGGTGTTAGAGAGTTGGAAATCCAAATAGGCAATGGGAAGAACCCCAGAGATTAATAACTGCAGGAAGCCCCCTCCTCCAGGATGGCTGAGGGACAGGGTAGTTACTGGAGCCCAGGGTCTGAGACTGCTTGGTGGGAGCTGAGACCACAAACCCTCACCAAGAGCCCTGAAACCTCTTGTTCTCTAAAACATATTATTTGTTCTTCTAATTTGAATATTTTCTGACATTTTATCCTAGAAAACTGTTCCACCAACTCTCTTGGAAACCACAGTGCTGGGAATTCCATGGTGCAAACTACAGGTGGTGTACCTGCATCTGTGCAGGAAGTGGCTCCCCATGCTGGGGGGCTCCCTACCAATCACACCCCGGACATCTTGGCAAAGTCCCCACAATCATCCAGAGCAGTGGCACCGCAGAAGTGCTTCTTACAGATCAAAGGCATGACCTGTGCATCCTGTGTGTCTGCCATAGAAAGGAATCTGCAGAATAAAGCTGGTAAGAGATGAACACCCATGTTGAACTTGGGAATGCTGTATATAGACCTCGTTTTCTCCCTTCAGAATCTCCAGCAACCATGTTTATCAGTAGCCCTAATAATCAGGTAGCAAGTTCATAATATAGCAGAGATGTTTGTCTAATGTCCTTGTATAACTGGCATTCTGTTCGTGAAGAAGTATTTAGCTTGAGACAAAATGTATCTCTGAGTAAGTTAGCTGTGGGAAATCCAGCTTAAAGGTTGTGGTACCTTCTATGGACACACTTCTCAGTTAGGTTGTGCTAGTATTATTTCATATTTTGTTCCCTCCCATCCCATCAACCCCTTACTATAAAATGAAATAAAAACCTGCATTTTGTATAGAAGTTGCAATTTCAAATATTCTGCCCTGTTGTTTCTTTAAACCAGAGAGTGTTTACAGGAGCAACAGGACAGAAATATGTGGCAATGTCAAAGTTTTGTCCTCCAGAATGCATTTCCAATACCTTTAAACCTGAAAGTACAACAAAATCCTGTCCCTTTTTTTGTTTGGAAAATCTCTTAACCATGACTCTACCTTGCCAGCAGAATCACTTTCTCTTTTCTTACCCCAGTGGTGTCTTTTTGCTTGAATTCCCTGGCCCTTAAAACCAACCTTGAATTCAGGTGACATGTTTTTCCAGCCTCTTGTTCACTACGTATTATAGTGTCCTGCAGCTCTAGAGTGACTGTTAGCAGATGGAGATGTCAATAGCAGATCCTTTGTTATCCATGGGCTCACTGCTCATAAAATTAGCCTATAATCTCCTAAAGCCTATGTTTCTGTTCCTGACTTGAATCTTCATTTTTATCCCATGTGGCATCCTTTCTGAAGCACTTCATTCCTTTCATTTATGTGAATGAGACTTTTTCTCCCATTTTAAACTAACACAATAGTGTTAGCAAGATTGTGGGATTTCTTTTTCATACCTGAGTCATTAGAAATTATAAAAGGGTCAGGAAAACCACTTTTGAAAATGCTTTATTTTCTCCTTGTATGAAATTGTCTAGAGGTAAACAAAAAAGGGGGGCTATGCTTTCTGTAACAGCAGTCAGTAACTGCAGACCACATTCCTTGCTTCATTGGTGTCTTCTAAAGCCTGAGTCAGAATGTGGTCCATGGGCTGGCAGCGTGAGCGTCACCTGGGAGCTGGCTGGACCTGCAGACTCTCAAACCTCATCCTAGACTGACTAGTCAGAATCTTTTTTAACAAAGTCATAGAGTGATTCATATGTCCATTAAAGTTTGAGAAGCAGTGTTCTTCTAGAATAGTGGTTGTTAAACTTCCCTGTACATTAGGATAACCTGGGGAGCTTTTTTTTAAAAAAAAAGTGATGCCTGCCACTCACCCCGAGAGACTCTGATATGGTTGGTGTGGGTTAGGGACCAGACATAGTGATCGTTGAAGGCTCTCCAAGCAATCCTCATGTGCAGCCATGTTTGAAAACCACTGTTCTGGAGGATTCTGGGGAGATGTGTTTTTGTTCGGTTATGTTGACCATGTCACCCCAGAGGCCCTGCCTACCTGAGTGTAACAGCTGTGACCTGATGGTTCCAGGTATTCTCTCCGTGTTGGTTGCCTTGATGGCAGGAAAGGCAGAGATCAAGTATGATCCGGAGGTCGTCCAGCCACTCGAGATAGCTCAGCTCATCCAGGACCTGGGCTTTGAGGCCACAGTCATGGAGGACTACGCAGGCTCCGATGGCAGCATTGAGCTGATTGTAAGTACGGTGGTTACGTTATGGGGTTACAGGCTTTTGACAATTTGCATTTTGGACAGCATCCATCTTTGAGATTAGTAAATTTCCCTGTCTTGGACATATCTGGTTTGTTGTTGTTGGGTATCTTGTTTGTTTCCCTTTCCTTTGAAGCCAGCAACAATGACTTGTTCATTTTAAGAAAGGTCAGTTATGTTAAAAAGTCATCGGGGGGATCCTACTGAGTACATTCAGGGTATTAGGAGGAAGAGATAGTGAGCTACAGGAGTATAGAAGAAAGAGGAATTAAAGACGGTGGGCTGCCCTGAGCTGGGTGGTCTGGGGAAGTTGAACATGAACACAGTCCTTCAAGCCTAAAAAGAAGCTAGCATGCCTGCAAGTATCTCAAGGCAGAAGAGGGAAGTCCGTGTGGTAGCAAGCACCATTCTAAGAGAAAAGGACTTGTTATAGTGCGTGGGTGTCTAGAGGGCCAAAGTACTCCCCAATACTCTGTCTGAGGTGAATGCTCCAGGTGGTGATTGTTGCCAGTGTTTTGGGTGGGGAGGTATTGTTTCCCATCTGTTACATGCCAACACATTACTGAAAACAATGGAAGTGTCTGGTGCGTAGAACATGCTATGTTTGAAAGCACTTCTATACTTTTTGTACAGCCTTTTTTTATGTAAGCAAAGGGAGACTTAGAAGAACTCACAGAGAATTGAACGAAGCTGCTTTACCCAGGTCAGAGGGTTTCTACTTCCTTTGTGTGTTTTGTCAGTGCCATTAGTGCTAAGTGGATGTTTGAAGGGAAAGCGTCGAGAACACAGAGGCCCCTGAGCTCCTGATAAGCCGTGTTCTCGTGGAGCAAACTCTTTGCTATAGTAGGGCCTCCCTGTGTGTGGAGGGCACAGCGAAGACTTGCTGGGTCACAGCTTGGATCAGCCCCACAAGAGGGGCAGGGTCTCCGCTACAAACCTCTGGATCTACATGTGGACATCTCTGCCTGCTCAGACTTCTGTGTGGAAAATCTGAAGCAAGAGGATTATTGGAAAAGGTGAATATTTGTTTTAAATGGTTTTTTTTTATTGTAGTGTTCTTTTTTTAAAAAACCATGCTGTGTCAATAGTTACATTGTCATCACATGTTGACATTTTATGTGAACTTCTGTATTTAATTAGTCTTCTAGGAAATGTTGACCACTGATACTCAGAAGTGTGAATTGTCTGATTCACTCTATATTTGCCTAATATATATCCCAGGAATAGCATGTCACACTTAAGACTTCCCTTTCCCATGTCAGGATGCACAGCATGGTACGGCACAAGCAGCATAGGCTTTAAAAGCCAGGCTTGAGTTTTGGCCCTGTTGCTGCAGGGATACTTCTGAACCTGATCTGAGAAGACTCACCTCATGCTGCAGATGGCAGGGGCTTGGAGCAGATTCTGGAGCCAGCCCATCTAGGGACGTGCTTCAGCTCTGCCCCTCACTGGTTGTGTGACTTTGGACAAGTTCCTAAACCTCTCAGTGCCCTGGTTCTGAGACCTACCTCTCAGGGTTGACATGAACAGCACAATGCCTAGAACAGCACCAGCCACATTGCAAGTGCACAATAAATGCTGCCTATTATTATTGTTGTTATAAAAACAAAAGAAGAGCAGAGAAGCATCATTGAAATATTTGGAGACTTGATTTTAAAAATTCTGTTGACAGTCACCTGCTACCAGGTAAGCTCCTAAGTTTACCTGGTGGTTCTTGTATTCCCATTATTTCTTGGGTCTTGGGCCAAGTTGAATGCATTCTGATTACAGAAGAGCACCCCTCTTCTTCCTCCCTAATTCCAGATTGGACTCTTGGCTCTTTTGGTATTTATTCTGGGATCACTGTTGCGAATTTCAGCATGGAGCTCCAGTCACGTCATTCCAGTGCTCATTACCCTTCAGTGACTTTGCATTAAGTATTAGCTTAGCAACACTGCAGCTGGCTGCTCGCGAGCCTTCAGGCTGTGGACCCACCCAGCACTGCAGCCTTCCCTTTATTCCCTTGCACATCCTGTGCCCAGACAAGCTTGGCTTTTGATGGTTGCCTGAGCACCTCATGCTATCCTGCATTTTGTCTTTTTCAAGCTTCTCCTTCTGGTAGTGTCCTTCCCTTCACTTGTCAACACCCTATTTATACCTTGGGACCATCTTTGATTACATCTCCTCCATTGGCCACCTTCCTCCTGTACCCTTGAAGCCAGCAGAGCACTAAAGTAAGGAGGAGGCTAGCAGCAGCTGCAGACCGCATGCCAGCAACATTCATGTATGTCAGGAGTACAGTGAGTTTCACAGAGGTGCACATCCCTATGCAGGCATTAGTATCTTAGCATTGCCAGTGAGGTAACAGACAGTGGAGAGAGGCTTATAAAAGCCCATCCCTATCAGAGTCAGAAATCAAGTCTTGGTATGTTGCCATCTGCTTCATGATTGGCTATTTCCTAGTACCTGCTTTGGGGAAGAACCACTGTTTGATCTCTGAAGCTGCTGGAAGAACATTGAGAATCTCACACGCGGAGTTTGATGGTGGAGTCCAGGGTCTTGGGAGCGGTGCTGAGGCGGTGCTAAGGAGGGAAAGGCTTGTGGCTGCCTGTCACCCAGACTCCCCGGAGGGCCCTTCACAAGCTTCCCTTGATCCTGGGGTTGTGGGATTCTTGCCATCCTGTGTTACAGATCACAGGGATGACCTGCGCGTCCTGTGTCCACAACATAGAGTCCAAACTCACGAGGACAAATGGCATCACCTATGCCTCCGTTGCCCTTGCCACCAGCAAAGCCCTTGTTAAGTTTGACCCAGAAATTATCGGTCCACGGGATATTATCAAAATTATTGAGGTAAGTCATTCATTACAAAATTGTACTCACCTTTTAAAAAACAGTCATATATAATCATTAAAGAAAAATGAGAAAATAAAGCTAAGAAAAAATGAAAATAACCTAAAATTCTTTAACTTTTGTCATGGAAATAAGCTCAGTCATTTAAAAATGAACTGAAGGTAAGTAAATAGTAAATAATTTGAGGAAGGATATCAGTGAATGGGTAAGAGAAGATGAGAAAAAGACATTATTATTGTTTTAATTTCAGATATTCCCTAAGAAACCTCAATGTTGTACATAGGGTTAAAGTGCCTAATTGTAGTGTTTAAATGTGATTTATGCCCAAACCAAGTATCTGTAGAGCAAAGAAATGTTGGCATTGGAAAAAAAGATACCACATTTGCCACTATGCCAGGCCAGTCTTCTTGTGGAGAGCTTGGTCATTTCTGCTTTGGAAAATCAGGGAGAATTTTATGCATGCCCTGCCTCCTACTCCTTCCCCTGTTTATCCACAGACATACCATTTCCTTTTTAAAGTTTGTACCACACTAGACTATAAGAGAAAGAGCATCAGTGGTGATCTAAATGGGTTAAGGCAGTCAAAACTGAACAAGGTTAACTTGTAACAGCTAGTAAAGATTAATTAAGTTTAGTGGGAACTACATGTTATCAAATTACTTATGAGATGAAACTTCTCATAGCAGGCTTAATGTAGTATCCTGAATTTTCTCGTGTGTGTGTGTGTGTGTGTGTGCGCGCGTGTGCGCGTGCTGTTATATGACCTGGGAGAGCTTTTTTTTTCCCCCACTCTCTGAGACAGAGTCTCAGTCTGTTGCCCAGGCTGGAATGCAATAGCATGATCTTTGCTCACTGCAACCTCTGCCTCCTGGGTTCAAGTGATTCTCCTACCTCAGCCTCCCAAGTAGCTGGGACTACAGGCAGGCGCTACCGCACCTAGCTAATTTTTGTATTTTTAGTAGAAACGGGATTTCACCATGTTGGCCAAGCTAGTCTTGAACTCATGACCTCAGGTGATCCACCTGTCTTGGCCTCCCAAAGTGCTGGGATTACAGGTGCGAGCCACCGTGTCTGACCCTGGAGGACTTTTTGACATGGAAATGATCATGTTGCCGGTCTAGGGCCCCACCTTGGAGGCAGACAGCACAGCTTTTTTATCAGCTGAGGAAAGATGCTCAGAGGTTAAGTAACTTTGCTCACAGTACCCAGCTCATGGACAGCAGAACTGGTGCTCAAATCCAGGTCTTGCACTTCTGAGCTCAGTGGCCTATGTGTGTCTACTACACCACAAATCTTAAAGAACAGTAGTGATATGGCATTGATGAGGCTCAGATGTCAGACTAATGCAGTCAACAGCAAGGAGAGTCCCATGTGGTGCCTTTGAACACGGCTCAGTCACCCTTTCTGATTTCTTTCTTTTTTGTTTTTTTGAGACAGAGTTTTGCTCTTGTTGCCCAGGCTAGACCACAGTGGCATGGTCTCAGCTGATTGCAACTACTGCCTCCCAGGTTCAAGCGATTCTCTTGCCTCAGCTTCCCTAGTAGCTGGGATTACAGGTATGCACCATCACACCCAGCAAATTTTGTATTTTTAGTAGAGACAGAATTTCATCATGTTGGTCAGGCTGGTCTTGAACTCCTGACCTCAGGTGATCCACCCACCTTGACCTCCCAAAGTGCTGGAATTACAGGTGTGAGCCACTGTGCCCTGCCAACCCTTTCTGATTTCTGATACCTCACTCTGGTAACTTGCTTCTACCCTACCCAGCCTGCTAAGTGAGTTGCGGCATCCTTGCTGACGTTTCTTGGGGAATATTGCTAATGTCTGACCTCCATTCTTGCCTCTCTGGGCCATCTTTTCCTAGTATAGTTAGGCTGGTATTAGTTGTAAAAGGATTTGTCTTTAGACAGTCTCAGCTGCTTTTCCTCCCACCCCAAATTTTCACTGTTGTGTAAAAGTCCCAGCACCAGAGTTCTGGGGCCCCTGTCTTTATGGTGCTGCCAGACAAGAGCATTCCTGGCAGTTTTTCCTGTGTGTATTCACAAAGTATCAGCGCTATAGTGGTCAGATCGACGTGGTAACAAAGCGCTTGAGTTAACCTGTGAGAAAAGCACAAGATTGTGGTGCGGACTCTGTTGGGGCACAGTGGAAGCTGTGCTTCCAGATGCTGAAGGAGCCGAGTTCTGTGGCAGCGGGAAGAAGCCTGGGCTGGAAGCTGGAGGCTGGAGCTCTGGGTCCAGCTCTTCTGATAAGGCTGGGCTTTGGGTAAGGTATTTAACCTCTCTGACTTTCTGTTGCCTTATATGGGGAATGAAGATTCCTGACCATTAGGTATTTAGGATTTCTTCACTCAGAAATGCTGAATATAAATTATAAATCAGCACTGCTCAGTTTGGGGTTTGGGTAAGCTGTCTTCCTGGAACCTGCTGCCTTTGCTGACAGAAGGCAGAGGAGTTGCCATGTGATGCCCTCTCTCCAGGCTGGTATAGTCTCTCGGCATAGATGGGTGCTGAACCTCTGCACAGGGTTTGTAGGGCTATGAGGTAAAGAAGTTGTGAGCAAAAAATCCACGACAGTCTTCTGAGGCATTTCTAGATTCGCTTTCTAATTTCCAAAGCTGAAAAGTGCTTTCTACCAATGCATGTTTTAACCAGTACCTTCCTTCTTTTTCCCCACCCCTCTTTTTAATAACAAGGAAATTGGCTTTCATGCTTCCCTGGCCCAGAGAAACCCCAACGCTCATCACTTGGACCACAAGATGGAAATAAAGCAGTAGGTAGAACACAGAAGATAAACTCTAGCTCTCATCTCAATGTCTTCCTCTGCCCGGGTCCGACTCTGCCTGCTGGTCCTGTCTTCCCACGGTGCCTCTTCCTGGATTAGCTACCTTTATCCTTGTAATGTGAACCCTCTAAAACAGTGTTGTCCAAAAGAAGTTCTGGAATGATGGCAGTGTTCTATATCTGCACTGCCCAGTGTAGTAGCCACTAGTCACATGTAGCCAGTGAGCACTTCAAATACAGCTAGTGAGACTGTGGAAATGAATTTTTAACGTTTAAGGAATAAGTAGCTGACTGTGGCTAACAGATTGGATAGCACTTCAGTTGGGAGGGAGGGAGAGAGTGTAGATTTTTTTCTTTGACAATGTTTTCAGACTTGAGTTAACCTGTGAGAAAAGCACAAGATTGTGGTGCAGACTCTGTTGGGGCACAGTGGAAGCTGTGCTTCCAGATGCTGAAGGAGCCAAGTTCTGTGGCAGAACTAGAGGTTGAGGACAGGCATAATGGCTGAGTAGAAAGAAAATGGCCCAGGAGCAGGAAACCTGAGTTTATTCATTGTTTCAGATGGTCACTTATTCATTCAGCACCATAAAGGCTACCGTTGTGTGTAGCGCACTGTGCTAGGTGCTGGGGATAAATAAATATCTTCCCTGACTTGGAAGGGCTTATAGTCTGGTTAAGAAAGAGTGAGTGAGCAATGAAATTAATGGCTCTGGCAGATCCTGGAAGGCCTAGGAAAACTCCAGCCACGGGACATAGGATCTGAGCCTCAAAGAATGAGTGGAAGTTTGCTTGGCTGAAGGAATTGGTGGGGGGTACCTTCGGAGGCTGCTGTGGCTTGGTCCAGTTGGCATGCCTGAGGCACAGGAGGAGCTGACAGGAGAGGCATCTGGACAGCCAGGTGGGGGTCTGGTTCTTGGGTCCAACAGCCTGAGACCTCAGCGTCACAGGCCAGTGGTTTTCAGGTCGTTCCACAACCACCTGGTTGGAATTTCATGGATACTGCAGCTAACATGGGACCACAACTATCGGCCATGATCCCCGATTGCAAACTATGGTGTTCAATGAGATAGCCTCACTGTTCTCACAGACTCTATTTTAAGTGATTGTTTAAAAATTGAATGTCTAAGTTTATTCTAATGAAATGCTACTTTTATCTGTTTTTTTCTTTGGGGTCTGTATAAGATTGCATTTTGAAAAGAGAGCTATAGGCAACCGTAGGCCAAGGACGGTAGGCATCTTTGGGGCTAGATTCTCAGCTTTGGGGCCTTGGGTTATAGGTGAAGACCTATAAATAGGAGGTAACAACAGTATGTGAAGGCAGGGGCTAGGCCTAAACATCTCTGGCACCTCCCTGTAGTGATGTTTAGACCTCTAGATGCTCCCTCAGATGGCCAGTGTCAGAGAGAGCGTATTTTCATCTTAGCCCTTAGCCCTTGGTGGTCTGTCCCAGACACGTGACAAAGGCAGGCCTTAAACCAAGTCCTCAGGAGGGGACCGGCCCGTAATCCAGGTGACAAGCAGTGTCTGATGCATCTGTGTTGCTGCCTTGCTTTCAGGTGGAAGAAGTCCTTCCTGTGCAGCCTGGTGTTTGGCATTCCTGTCATGGCTTTGATGATCTATATGCTGATACCCAGCAACGAGCCCCACGAATCTATGGTCCTGGACCACAACATCATTCCAGGACTGTCCATTCTAAATCTCATCTTCTTTATCTTGTGCACCTTCGTCCAGGTGTGTATTAGAAAGGTGGGCAGACCTCTCCCCTGCATGCTGTCTGTGGCCCTCTCAGCCCCAACATAGCCCTTTAGCTTGGTTTAAATGGCATCTTATTGCAGCTTTCCTGCCCTACCTAGGCAGTTGCTGCTTTTTTTCTCTCTTATGACCAGTAGGTGGGGCTTGGAGGCCCTCAAATATGGGGGACTAAGAAGGGCCTGGTTTCACTGTCAGTTTCAGTTGTTTGCAAGTGATCAGAACTGTCCCTGGAATAGCAACCTCCTTGCTGCAAGGTGTGGTGAACTCTGTCTCCAATTTGCCCATTGTTTAGCTTAATTTATGTTTGTTGTTAGAAGCAGCAACTGGATCATCCTTGAGTCCATGCCACTCTTGAGTGTTCTATCTTGAAAGGTGGAGATCTGGTCCTTATCTTTGAGGAAGTTATAGTTTAAAAGAGACAGGCATGAAATATCTGCTTTGGTGGTGATATTTAACTTTGTGTCTGGTGGGAAGTGTGCCCTCTATGTATATATTTTGGAATGTAAAACTAAATTCCTGTCTTATATTGGAATGTTTAGGGCTATTTGGGGGCAAGCATTGGTAGGCTGGATTTTGTTTTTAGACAGGGTCATTTTTTGAGACCCTGTCACCCAGGCTGGAGTTCAGTGATGTGATCATAGCTCACTGTAGTCTTGAACTCCTGGGCTCAAGCGATCCTCCCACCTCAGCCTCCTGAGTAGCTAGGATCACAAATGCCTGCCACCATGCCTGGCTAGACAGGGTCTTGCTATGTGTCCAGGTTGGTCTCAAACTCCTGGCCTCTAGCAGTCCTCCAACCTCAGTATCCCAAAGCACTGAAATTGCAGGTGTAAGCCACTGCACCCAGCTTAAATTTGTGTTTTTCTATATTTTGTTTGATTATAAGTATAATGCACACTTATTATAAACAATGCAAACCATACTGAGATATAAGAAGAAAAAGAGAAGATGCCCTTTCACTAATCACATCCTGCCTCCAGCCCAATCTTATTCCCCAGTGTTGCTATGGTAATATTAATAGTTAAGCATTGGGCATGTACCTCTCCAAATCTTTATATAGAGTAAATGCACACTTATGTATATGTGTGTGCATGTTCACGTAACACAGATACAGACTTTTTAAAACTGAAATGGGGTCATATGAGATAGACTGATGTGCAACTGGCTATTTCACTTAACCCTGTATTATAGGCATCTTTTATGCCAGTGGCTTATAGGTAGAGCCTATTCTCTTTAGGGAATGGAATGCCTTGTACTGTCCATAGTATAAATGAGTCGTGATTTTTTTTCCCTACCATTTCACCATTCTCTTATGAGTGGACATTTGTGTTGTATGCACTGGGTTTTAAAGGTCTCACATGCTCTTGGTCATCCATTCCTGTGGACAGTAGGTCTCTGAATTGAAAAGTATATTTCATATACACCCATCAGAGAGGAAGAAGTCACGTCAATACTGTGCACAAAGCTAGAGGCTCTGCCATCCTAAGGGCCCTCAGCCCTGGGTTGCTCATTGAACTCTCCTCCCTGCTTGCCAACAACCTTCACTGTCCTTGTCTTTCAGCTCCTCGGTGGGTGGTACTTCTATGTTCAGGCCTACAAATCTCTGAGACACAGGTCAGCCAACATGGACGTGCTCATCGTCCTGGCCACAAGCATTGCCTACGTCTATTCTCTGGTCATCCTGGTGGTTGCTGTGGCCGAGAAGGCAGAGAGGAGCCCTGTGACATTCTTTGACACCCCCCCCATGCTCTTCGTGTTCATTGCCCTGGGGCGGTGGCTGGAACACTTGGCAAAGGTAACAGCAACTTCAGGTTCAGAAAAGAGCTGCTCCTTCAGTAAACAAATCTCCCTTCCTCTGAATACCATGTTTAGAATTACTAATTATACACAGCATAGAGACTGACTTAAAGAAATAGGAAACCTCCATATAATTAAGGTGCTCTAGTCACTAATCTCCAAATTGGTCACTACTTCTGAAATCCCAGCTAATCTGGTTAATTATTAAAACCATCATTCAGGGGTATTGTGTAAACTAAAGAACCCTGGCCTTCAGTTCAGAGCCTACATTGTCTCTTAGTGCAAAATTGAGTATATAGTTGGTACAGAAATCCATACATCCGCCTCAAGGTCATGCCATTTTTAACACCTTCCATTGTCTCCAACACTGAAACGTGTATCTTCTAAGAGAGTGGAACTCAGGTCTGAAAAGAATTTAGATTGAACCTAAAAGAAAATAGTCAGTGGGAAGACTGATGTTTGTTTTCAGTGTGAAATGTAATTCCCAGACCTTGGTGGCACAGGCACTGTGTATGGAAGTGACACACGTGGCCACACATGGTAGACAGCAAGTAATACCCACGTGCAGAGTCTCTTAACGTGCGGTGCAGCTGTGTCAGGGAGCTGCCTTTTCTACAGCTGTTTCTCTCACATCAGCTGCCTCTAACACAACACTTGTGACTCTCAGGCTGGATTTTGATAGGTTTGCTTTCCATAGCTCTCATTTCACATTCTGGTTATTTCCTAGAGCAAAACCTCAGAAGCCCTTGCCAAACTCATGTCTCTCCAAGCTGCAGAAGCCACCGTTGTGACCCTTGGTGAGGACAATTTAATCATCAGGTGAGTTATGGTTCTCAAAGGGCTTTGGGGTTGGTTTATATCAACTCATATGAGTTGTATTGACATTGCAGTAGACCTTGAGAGTGTGGGCAGAGACACAGTAAGATCCCCATCTCAACGCAGTTACAAAAGTAAAACATTGAACTATAAAACAAGCAAGATTTGGGGGCGGTCTATGTGTATTACAGATGACACATGGGAGGTGTAGATGATTAGTATTCCAGGAATTAAGAAGAAAGGCTAGTGGTGGTCAAGGAAAACTTCACAGAGAGCATGGAATATGAACTAGGCCTTCCTAGCAGGATACAGATCCAGACAGGCAGAGAGGTAAGGACTTCAAACTTGCTCAAGAATAAAAATTGAAGGAGAAATTTATCTTCCTCATAAGGTTGCCTGATACTAAAAATAATAATTATCATTCCTGGAAACTCCCATTGCATTTATTGTTTGCTAGACACTGTTCTAATCTCTTTGTATTTAATCAAGCAAAGATAGAAACTTTCTAAGGAAGGGACTGTTACTACCCTTTTGTTACAGATGAGGAAGCTGAGGTTCAGGGAGGGCAAGCAACTGGCCGAAGGTCACACAGGTATTAAGTAATGGAATTGGGATGTACCCAGGCTGGTAGATCCAGAGTCCATTTTCCTAACTTTTACACACACTGACTCTTAAGGCATATTTCATAATATGGAAATTTTTGCTAATTAAGGTATCTTTATTTCCTTGGGATTAGCTTCTTTTTTATATTCTAGGCAGTGGTTATTTGCCTAAAATAACCTCTTTCATATTCCTAAAATCTCTCTCTGGTCCTACCACGTTTTCCATTACCCTGTGATCTTGCTTCATGCTGCTGGAAGGAGAAGCGTTGGGATGGAAACACCCCATTTCCTGTCCCTCAGCCTACACAGCTGGCCTCCTCCCTCGCATCTCCTGTTCCTGCCCCATTGGTGGGAGAGGCGTCTTCTCCTACGCCTCTGCCTGGGAACCTCCCTCAGTTGGTTTTCTTGGTGGTCTTTGGTGTCTCTGATTCTTATCCTCCCATGTCATATAGACTCTAACCACTCCATTGTCAGAGGCATCGTGCCTCCGGCCCTCCCCTGAGTGCCCTTGTCCATGCATCACACTGTTGCTGGAGGCAGCCTGCCTTAGCTGTGTCTTGGGTACCTGGCTGTGAAGGCTAAGACAGCCCCCTTGCTTCCCTGCAGGGTCTGCAGGGCTGGTGTAGCTTGCCGTGGGCGTGTCCCAGGTGAGTAGGGGAACTGACCAGGGCCACACAGGTGCATGAGTGTTCATGAGGCACAGGCTGGCTGCAGTGCAGTGGCATTGGTTTTGTTCTGGATGCTGGCTTTTAAATGATCGTCACAGTTGTAGGAATGGCGACTGAGATTTGAGTCCTTCTGGTGTTCCAGGTTCACTCCCCAGCACTTTCTACAGATCGTCTAGTTCCATTCTGTAGCTGTTCCGTGAGGTCGCACTGTCATCATCCTGGCTTTCCTCAGGAAGAGCCAAGTGCAGCGAGGTGGAGTAATGTCCCCAGAGTCCATGGCAGGCAGGCAAAGAGCCGGGATTGGACCCCTGGAGGCACAGAGCCCCCCACCTTGGCCACTATGCTGTGCTGCCCATAGACAGGGCCCTGTGTATGGCACCTGGCCTGCTGGGCTCTGGTGCACCAGGGGTCTGCAGCACTCACATGCCTTGGCTTCTTTTTTTTTTCTCTTATAAATTTATGGCATGAAAGTTTCTGAGAAGTGAAAACGTTGACGGGGAGCCAGGCTGCTGGCAGCTGTGTTGGTTTTGATTCACGTTTCCTCCAATTCGCCCTGCT
This sequence comes from Cheracebus regulus, assembly GCA_963574635.1. Lineage (NCBI taxonomy): Eukaryota > Metazoa > Chordata > Mammalia > Primates > Pitheciidae > Cheracebus > Cheracebus regulus. The sequence continues at coordinate 30,502 of CAUYQU010051569.1, read as the reverse complement.
AGGGTCTGCAGTGCAGTTTGAAGCACCTCTGATGGCACCGACTGCAGTCTCTTGGAACTGTTCCAGGGATCTGAACAGGAGGAGAAGGCGTCTGCCAGCCCAAGTGTCCATGGAGTGCGTGCTGCACCTGTCATTACTCAGTTCTTTTCCAAGGATGGCGATTCATTTTTTTGGCTGGGGACACACAGCCTGACTTCTACCACGCAACATAGTGGGACATTATTAAGCTAGAAGCCAGAAGACAGAGTTCGTCCTGGCTTTGGCTCACAGTTTGGGTGTGGTCGTTCCTACTCGCCTCCTGACAGCACGCCCTGGGCCCACCCCTCTGACCCTGGCCAAGGCTGCACCCTCTGCCACCTGGATTGCAACAGTCTAGACCTCTCCTGAGCTTGACCATTCTGTGCTTTGAGGTGCACTGGGCACTGGTCACCCAGTCACTCTGCCTCCCATGGGGTCCTCCTGCATCTGGGCCTCTGTCCATGCCTTTGGTCCACGGCACCTTCTGAAGGCCCCCGGAGGTTCTTGCATAACTGCCTTCTTTCATCGAGGCTTTGGCCTCTCCCTCTGTCCATCCCTTTGCTGGGGACACTTGTGCTTTCTCTTTACTCCAAGTCTTGGGTTCTGGCGGCTTTTTCAGGTGCGATCCATCTGGCACACTGTGGTTTCTTCCCTTGCTGCTGTTGCTGTTGTTGCTGCTTACTCTCCACGGGCTTTCTCCTCTCCTCATGCCTTGTGGATGGTCCTTGGGGTTCTGGTAGTGGTGCCTCTGTCTTTGTGTGATACAGGCTATCACTGGGGCGTCTCAACTCACCATGTCTTTGGTTAACAGCCATGGGAAGCTTATTCTCAAACCTACATTTAGATCCCAGAGACCACCTACCGGTGGGAACATTTTTCTTGGGTGTCTCGTAAAGGCTGAGACTCATCCTGTCTGTATTCTTCTTCACTTTCCCCCACTTTTTCCAAAAAATATTCCCCTTCTTTGGTGCCTGTCTATCTCAGGGAACGGCATCATCATGCTGGCTCCCTGTGTGTCCCCTACAATGTCTCCCCTGCCCTCATTCACACATCTGCACCCTGTCCTCATGGTTCTAGCACCTCCGTCTCTAAGGCTGTCATCCACTGCCACCATGCTGGTCCAGGCCACTGTGACCTTGCCCCCTGAAGCACCGCAGCTGTCTCCTCATACTGCTTGCACCCAGGTATCCATCCAGTATTTTTCCACATTCAAACCAGTGATCTTTATGAAAGCACAAACTGATCATATTACTCTGTAGTGGAAAATCCTTCAATGGCTGCCTCCTGTCCTTAGGATCAAGTCCATGTTCCTAACATGCCAGTGAGGCCCGGCGTCTGCCTCATGCCTGTTGAGCCCTGCCCGTCTTGCCATCCCCTGCATTGTGCTCCAGGTGCCTGTACCACTGGCAATTCCCAGAAAGGGGCTGCCTCTCCCTGCAGACCTCTGCACACATCCTTCCTTCCCCCTGCACTCCCTTCTTCCTTCTCCTTTGTCTGGCTCCTTGCCTTCAGGGCTCAGCTTGGAAGTTGCGTCCTCCAGAAGCCTTTCCTCATTCCCCAGGCCTGGCTCAGCTGTGGTTCCTCAGTGCTCTCAGAACACTCTGTGTCTCAGCCGCCTGGGACATAAACATGGTGGGCAATCAGGTACTCACTAATGGGATGAAACTGCTGTCAGATGTTAAAGAAACATACTGCACACATGGGCGTGCTTGATATTAAAAGGCTTGCACAGCCCCATCCTCAGCCTCCACGTTGAAATTTTCTTTTTTATAATTGATGGGGAAACAAATTACAAATTATATCTAGACCAGTGAGCATAATGCTATAAGTTTTTTCTTTGTTTTCTTAATTTATATTTAATAGGGAAGGGGAATAGAAGAGAGGAGACAAACAGATTGCTAGCAGAAACTCTTAAAGATGAAGAAGTACTATGAAACAAACCACGGTCTTTTAATTAAGAGGGCGCTTGTCACTCTGCACTTGGGGAGGAACAGTAACTTCTGAAGAATAAATGCTATTGGGATTCACCAGAAGGAGCCACATTTTAACTCCCATAAAGGACTGTTCCTCTTAAGCTGCTTACAGTTAGAAAGATGTGGTTAATTTAGATCAAAGGAGACATTCAAAGTTAGATTTAACAGAGATTAGCATTACTAAAGATTTCTTAGAAGGACACCCAATTGGACGTTTGTGCCAATTTTAAGTCTCCTTACAGAAGTGGACATTTTAAAACTTAGTGATTAGGTTCTGCTGGAGAAGGGTCTGCCCTTTAGTTCTTGGGGTCTTTCATTTCCAAATTGAATGCAGGGAGCTCCTCTTCCCGACATGGGCTTCTCAGGCCATGTGCAGACCTCTGTGGGATGATAAATCCTCCAGGTTGTACAAAGGAGGCCTCAAGGGCAATGTTGAGCCTGGACTTCTCCATCGCTGGAGGACTTTAAAAATAAGCCGATAATATTCTTTGGTTGTCAAGATCCTTCCCTCAGTCAGCCACCAAACAGATTTACACAGGTATACGCCCAGTACTAAAGACTTTAGTCTTTGAAAGTCTCCTTTTCAGTGCTTCATTTATTTTGATTGTCATTATTGAACTTACTGTGTGTGTCTTAACTGTCCATCCATGTGTGTGCTTTTACATATGAGGCTATAAACCTCCTGAGAGGAAGGCTCCATTCTGTCCTGTTTGTAATGCCAGTCTACCCTGGTGCCTGGTACACAGAGGCCAGTCAATATGAAAATGTCAATTAGGTGAATATAAAAATCGCCAGCATTCATTGGGCACTTACTGTATACCAGGTGCCATGCTAAGCTTCTCACGTAATCCTGGGAAGTAACTATACAAGCCTGGCATCCTCACAGCACAGAGACTGTTCCTGAACAAATTTTAAAAAGGAAAATATTGATGCAAATATTTAACATACCTAGCTGCGTATGCTAGTTACTAAGTTTTATGTATTTGCACATAGCAACATTTAAATAAGTGGGCATGTATGTTCAATTTTGTGCCTTTCAAAGACATCTTCAGGTTTTACTCAAATGGGGGTAATATGACTCACCTAGTATGTTTCTGGGAAGATTCAGTGAGATAAAACATGTAAAAATCTAGCATAGTTCCTAGCACTCAGTAACCGTTTCTCTCTCTCAAGTCAGTAAGATGGCTTTCTTTTTGTCCCTGTGATAGTTAAAGTGTAGTCTTTGTAGATTGAAAGGGAGGTGTGAAATCACCTCAGAGCCCTGCCTGCTCTCCATACGTGCTTCTGTCTTGTTCACCGTTTGCCCATGAGCCAGTGTCACCCATGCAGTTAATCCTGCTGGGCCCACGCCATGCTTTTAGAGAGCTGCTGCTGGAGCTGGCTGTGGGCCGTGGGTGCCCTCCCTCTGGCTTTGTCTCTGTTCCTGCCGTCCTCTCCTCTCTCCCCACAGCATCTCTGTCTCTGCAGGACACGTCCCACCAGTGCAGTTCACACGTACGTGCAAGATGCAATCCCCACCTTAATCCACCCTCCCTTCTACTGCTCTGTTTTTCTGTTCCTTCTCAACAAGCCTCCTTTAAAAACTTGGTTTTCGCTGTTGTCTCTGCCTTCTCACCCCACGCTCTCTCAGCCTATTCTAGTTGAGCCTCTGCCTTTACCAGTTTCTGAACTTGGTTTGGCAGGAGCCATCAAATTATTTTCATGTACCCTGATCCAGCATCATTTGTGTTCTCATTTCAGTCTTTCACCACTATTTCCCCTTTGTCTGTTTCTTTGATTTCTTCTTTTTTTAATGCATAACTCACATTCACTGCAACAAACAAACCCTATGTGTAGGGCGTAATGAACTTTTACATATATTTGCCCCTGTGGAACTACCTGTGCAGCGTTTGATGCTGTTGGATGGCTACTCCCTCCTCCTCATCCCCTCTCTCATTTTCCTCCTGTGTCCCTGCTGTTCCTTCAGCTTCTGCTCAGCCTTCACATAGTGGAGTGTCTCAGGGATGAGAAAAAGATGATGAGTGAAGTGTCTCAGGGATGAGAAGGACCCCTTCTCTTTTTCCCCATACATTCCTAGAGATGCTTATATGATTTCATGGCTTTAAATGCCATCTATGTGTGATAGCTCCCTGGTTTGTTCTCTACCTCTGATGTCTTCTGTCCATTCCAGACTCATTTTCAGCTCCCTAGTTGACGTTTCTATGTGGAAATCAAACAGGCATCTCAAACCCGACATGTCAAAATGAACTGTTTCTCTCCATCCTTTCCCCTTCCCTTCCCTCACCCTCCCTTAGCTGCTCCTCCATAATTTCTCCACCTTAATAAATAGTTTCTCTATCCACCCAGTTGCTCAAAATGAAAATTTGGAGCTCATCTTTGATTCTTTTCTTTACCCTCACATTTAGCACATTTTCATATTTTGTTGACCCATGACCTAAGACCTCTGACCTAAGACCCATGACCTCTGTATTTCTTCTCTCTCTCTGTAGTTCAGGTTACCACCATCTTCTACTTAGGCTGCTGCAGAAGCCTGACTCTCCCCCTCACTTCTGTGATCACTCTTACAGCCCATTCTCATGTAGCAGCCAAAGAGATCACTTAAATGTGAATCAGATTGTGTCACTTTCCTGCTAAAACCCTTACATCTAAACCCATGCTCTGCTCCAGGAGACCTGGCATGATCTGAACTCCACCTGCTTCTCTGACCTCAACTTGTACGTCACTTGCTTGCTTGCTGTTTCTCAGACTCACCCTTCCTGCTTGCCTTAAGCCTTTGTGTCCATTGTTTTCTCTCCTTGAACTTCCTTTCCCTGTGCGTTGGACCTTCTTGGCATGCAGGTGTCAGCTTAAATGTTATCTTCCTAGAGAAGCCCTTCCATGTGTCATCCTCCCTCTGCCACTCTAAGAAACTCTCCAGTCACATTATCCTGGTTTATTTTCATCATAGCACTTATTCATACTTAGTACCTGATGCTATCTTGCTTGGTGTCCATTTCCACCACAGAACTTGTCTTCCTGAGGGAGTAGGGCCTTTGCTGTGCCATTCACAACTGTATCACCAGTGCCTAGAACAATGCCTGGCATTTAGCAGCTACATGATAAATATTGGCTTAATCTGTAAATGAACAGATCAAATGAATACTATTGCTCAGTATAAGCAAGTATAGTGTAACTAATGTGACAGCTGGCCTAGAACCTGACCCAGTGACTGAATGAGTGGCCATGTGAGTGATGAGTGGCGCTTGTTGCAGGGAGGAGCAAGTCCCCATGGAGCTGGTGCAGCGGGGTGATATCGTCAAGGTGGTCCCTGGGGGAAAGTTCCCAGTGGATGGGAAGGTCCTGGAAGGCAATACCATGGCTGATGAGTCCCTCATCACAGGTGAGATGGCTTGTTTCATGTTCCCTCAGGCAGATATCATAGCAACTGTCAGGTCACATGAGTGCTGGATGGGGCTGAGCAAGTGACGGTTGTCTCTTTCCTATATCTAGGAGAAGCCATGCCAGTCACTAAGAAACCTGGAAGCACTGTAATTGCAGGGTCTATAAATGCACATGGTGCTGTGCTCATTAAAGCCACCCACGTGGGCAATGATACCACTTTGGCTCAGATTGTGAAATTGGTGGAAGAGGCTCAGATGTCAAAGGTAAAGAAGAAATTTTTAAAACTAACTTCAGCTTTTTCTGGGAAATCAGACAGTTTTATTGAGTAGAGATGGATTAGTAAACGTGGTTAATTGAGGGAGATGATCCTAATCCTTATTCATGCTTGTGGTGTTTTATTTCTTCATAGGTTGTAATTTCCCATGGTCTTGGTGTTTTATTTTCATAGGCACCCATTCAGCAACTGGCTGACCGGTTTAGTGGATATTTTGTCCCATTTATCATCATCATGTCAACTTTGACGTTGGTGGTATGGATTGTAATCGGTTTTATCGATTTTGATGTTGTTCAGAAATACTTTCCTGTAAGTTGAATGCCTTGGGCTGTATGGTGGTTGTGTTTTAAATAATCTACTGACATTGATCCTATTCTTTCATGTCTTAGATTTATTGGGCTTTGGTTATTCATTACATTTTGTTTGCTTGCTTCTCTTATTGGCAGCAAAATCTAAGCCAGAGTTGGATAAGCAGTCACTCTCCTTCTGTACGTTTCTATTAAAGATATCCTTTGCATTCTCCTTAGGTAATTTTCACAGACACCAGTTGGCACCCAGTTGTAATGCTTAAAGCGTTTATAATATGTGTTATTGGCCATTTTGAGGTTATGAGGCATACATCATAGAAAATAGTTCACTTTAAATTTCAATGGCATGATAATATTATTTAACACATTTTAAGAAAAATATATGTTTTGATGTATATATTTACCAGTACCATCTTTGACCTCCCAGCTTCCCAAGTAATGTGAATAGCTTTTATGTGTTTTATTTTTATTTTTTATTTTTTTTGAGATGGAGTCTCCCTCTGTTGCCCAGGCAGGGGTGCAGTGGCTTGATCTCAGCTCGCTGCAGCCTCCACCTCCCAGGTTCAAGCAGTTCTCCTGTCTCAGCCTCCCAAGTAGCTGGGACTGTAGGTGCATGCCACACACCCAGCTAACTTTTGTATTTTTAGTGGAGATGGAGTTTCACCATATTGGTCAGGCTGGTTTCGAACTCTTGACCTTAGTTGATCCGCCTGCCTCAGCCTCCCAAAGTGCTGGGATTACAGGCATGAGCCACTGCGCCCAGGCGTGAATAGCTTTCTAATTAAATATTTACTAAACATTATATGTGATGCAATGAAATACACATTTTTGAGTTTTAAAAAGTGGATAAAGAACACTATCTTAGGAAATATGGTTTTATTAAGGCTCAGAAAAAGAAAGGAAAATATAGGCCACCCCTCAAAAAATGTATCTGCTTGAGGAATAAAAACTATATTACATCCGTGAGTCTCAGTTGGGAGCTGTGACATTTTTGGTTTTTGTGACTGGGAGGATGCTGCTAAACATCCTACAGCACAGGCCCCTGCAACAAAGAATTATCTCAGAGGCGCTGAGGTTGGAACCTTGGTAATGTCTTTAAAAAGCTACTGGCACACTTAGAACAGTATTTGGTAACGGCCCAATGGGTGGAACAATGTTTTTACCTTATCTTATTCCTAGCCCAGTCTAATGCTTCTTATAACATAAAGCCATAGAATAAGAAACTACAAAATGGGCGTGGTGATGCACCTGTAGACTCAGCTACTCAGGAGGCTGAGGCAGAGGATTGTCTGAGTCCAGGAGTTGAAGGCTGTAGTGTGCTATGACCATGCCTGTGAATAGCCACTGCATTCCAGCCTGGGCATCATAGCAAAAAGTACAAATATGGAATGGATAATTTTTTCTTTTAAAAAAATTTCTGCACATAATTAAAGGTATATCAGATATTCTCAGGACACATGTCATTTACTAAGATGTCATTTTTCTCCCTCAAATTTCCCATCTTAGATTGAAAAGTGTTCACGTTAAGCACTTTCTAACATCTAAGGAGACCTCAGTGCTCTTAAAAATAACTTACCATTGTCTGGCTAGAATTTGCCAGTGGCTATCCATGGCACCTGACTGCCTACAATTTCGGCTTTTTCGGGAGAGCAGTGTGTTGGCATGTGGCCATGGGAAGACTCAATCCTAAACAAGCTGGAATCTGTGGCTTTCTGCTGTCCATGCCTTTCCATCTTACTTTGGCTTCTTTTGTTTTTATCTGCAATATCAGGGAGGATGCTGGCAAATGAGGTACTGCATGTTCCTTTAAGATACTATCATCTCTCTACTGTACAAAAATCATTATAGAGAAGGGCTTGTGGTAACTTCCAGAAGTCCAGCCAGTCCTATCAGAATGCTAGGTGTGATTTTGACAAGAATTACTGTGTTTTTTTAAAATGTTACATAATCTTTATCTCTAAAAACTTTAGTATATCCCTCTACCTAAATATAACTGTTTCTTTGAAAATTAAAAGACTCCTTTAATATAGAATCCTGCCTTTCAGAGCGAAAGAATAAAATGTAGATGGAAACTAAGGAGGTTGTGGTCCATAGCTTCACTTTAGACAACTGTGCTTTTTACTATAAGTAAGCGAATGTAGTATCTCTTGATTATACTCCATACCCACCAGTCATTTTGAAAAATAAACTGAGATAATTCAAGCTCTCAGAATACAAATAATACCAAGTGTCTGGAAAGTAGACTCATATTTTGTTTGTTTTAAGTTACAAAGAAAAAAGAAAAATATAGAAAGAAAAATAAAGATATCTCCAAATCATATCCTTAGAAGTAAATTTTTTGCACTTTGGTGGATATCTTTCCAGTATTGTTGAAATGCTACATTCAGATATAGGCAGAGATTTTTGCACAAATAAATCCCAGCACATGCCATTTTGTACTTGCTTTTTAATTTTGCATTGCTGCTGGTATCTTTCCATATCAGTAAGTGTAGATATACATCATCATTCCAACAATTGCTTCATACCCCATTATATATACCACATCTACAATTTAATTAATCCCCTATTAGCTGTTTCCATTTTTTGCCCTTACAAAAACAAAACAAAATACTATGGTAAATATCCTTGCATCTTTTCTTGTTTATATGATTATCACCTTAGAATAGATCCCTTGGAGACCAGGCATTTTTAAAGCTGTCCTAATGATGAGAAAAATAATGATAATAGTTACAGTTTCTTAGATGCTGCTCTTATGCCAGGTGCTATGTACTGTGTATATTTATATGTTTATATGTATATTGCCTTATTTAATCCTTACCGCAGTTTATGAGCTATGCATTATCATCTCCATTTTGTGTATGAGGAAACTGAGGCACAGAGACATAAAGTTAGCCTCAGAGCCTCAGATGTGGTCCATCTCCAAAGTCTGCCTTCCCCTTTCAAGGGCTTTCATGTGACTCTGCTCCTGGAATGCCTCTTTGAGGGAAACCTGTCTGATGAAGTTGGGAAACTGGGATGTGGAGAGCAGTAACGTGTTCTCTGTGACAGCAAAGCAGTGCAGAACACCATCTGTTTCCTAAACCCAAGTTGGTCATGCTATCTCAGGCCCATTGTCCCCCTGAAATGTCCATATTTGTTTAGGCTTCTTCCTTATTAGACTCAACCTGCCTCTGTCTCTGTCCTATTTTCAGAACCCCAACAAGCACATCTCCCAGACGGAGGTGATCATCCGATTTGCGTTCCAGACATCCATCACGGTGCTGTGCATTGCCTGCCCCTGTTCCCTGGGGCTGGCCACGCCCACAGCCGTCATGGTGGGCACTGGGGTGGCTGCGCAGAATGGCATCCTTATAAAGGGAGGCAAGCCTCTGGAGATGGCGCACAAGGTCAGTCTGTACCACAGCTTTCCCCGTCCTGAGAGATGAAAGTAGTGTCTGTTTGCTATTTCACATTGAGAGAAAAGCCTGAGAGCCACCCAAGACAGCAGTGTTAGTTACATAGAAAAGGAAGCCACGTCTAACTTGGCTTGTGGGACATGGTCTGAGCAGAGCAACCTGCTGCCTTAAATGGGTTCAAATTATACACTGTCCCTCAGGGTCCTGACCCCTGACCTGACGTGAGGAAGTCTGTGGAGGGTGTCGCTGTCTGGGGGACAATGCTGTGCCATCTCCTGTATAGCCAAATGAGGGTTTCTGGCTTTGCCTGGTCAAGGTCAATAACAACAGCCACAAGAGTAGCCACCAGTCACATAATGAAATGCTTTATCAACATTACTTGATTTAATTGCATTAACAACTCTGTGTGGGAGGTGCTTATCATTCCCATTTTACAGATGAGGAAACTGCAGCAGGAGATTTGGTAACTTGCCCCCAAAGGCCTGCAGCAATCAAGGGCAGAGCTGGGATTCACACTCAGGTAGCCAGGCTCCAGGACAAAAGCCCCACTGTGACATCTGTGGGATTAGTGGTGGGTCCTGTGACCCTGGGAAGTGAAGAGCGTGTGACAGTGTTTGTGAAGAGTCTTCCTTTTGCTCAACTTACCAACCTCTTGCCTTCCACACTTCCACGTATTTAATCAGCATTTGTTGGACACTTGCCATGTATGGGCCCTGCACTGGGTCCTGGCGATGGTCATGGTTTCCACCTGCCAAGAAGCCCACCAGGTTAGCAGGAAAGACAGTGAAAAAGTAAATAGCAAAGCTGGGTGAGTATTACGAGTATTACGAGATGGTGCTTGATGCCATGGGGACACTTGAATAGGGACTAGTCCTAGACTCAGGGATGAGGGCGCTGCAGGGTTCAGGGAAGGGAATGTGAATGTTCATCTGAGACCTTACAGTTGAGTGGAAGCCAGACAATGGACCTGGGGAGGCATGTTCCAGAACGGGGCCAGCAGGTGGAAAGGACCTGTGGAGGTGGAGCTTTCCTGCCCCACTATATCCCCAGCATCTAGCCTGAGACATAGAGAACATTCAGAAGTTATTTGTTGAATGAACAAATGAGAAACTGGAAGAAAATCGTTGAGAGAGAGGAACTAGAGATGAGGCCGTTGAGGCCAGAATACAAAGGCCGAAGGTTTAGTCAAGGGTTCTGAACATCAGCCTAGAAGCCACGTGGGCGATGGCACACCTACACGATGTGACTGGATCGTGTGTTGGGAAGATCATTCTGGCTGCAGAGTGAACGATGCCCTGAAAGCTGGCAAGAATCCCTGGAGGAAGATGAGTTAAATGTGTTGAGGGACGGCCACCACTCAGCAGCAGAAATAAGAAGCTGAATTATTGTTTGCTTGTAAGGGAGAACCCTGCTTGTGGGACATGGTCTGAACAGAGCAACCTGCTGGCCTTAAATGGGTTCAAATTATACACTGTCCCTCAGGGTCCTGACCCCTGACCTGACGTGAGGAAGTCTGCGGATGGTGTCGCTGTCTGGGGGACAATGCTGTGCCATCTCCTGTATAGCCAAATGAGGGTTTCTGGCTTTGCCTGGTCAGGGTCAAGCCTCAGGGTGTCTGGTTTGACTGGGCACATAGGGAAGTGGGAGTTGTTGAACCCTGAGATTGATGACAGAGGATCACGTTAGGGAGCTGTGCAGGTGTCCTGTTTCCTGCCTGAGGCAGGTTGGGTGAAGTTCTGCCTCAGTACTATGACTGTGGAAGACCCCATCTGTATTGTGGTCACTAAGATGTGGTTGTTTTTGGCAGATAAAGACTGTGATGTTTGACAAGACTGGCACCATTACCCATGGGGTGCCCAGGGTCATGCGGGTGCTCCTGCTGGGGGACGTGGCCACACTGCCCCTCAGGAAGGTTCTGGCTGTGGTGGGGACTGCAGAGGCCAGCAGTGAACACCCCTTGGGCGTGGCAGTCACCAAATACTGTAAAGAGGTATGTGGACCTGGGCGTGGCCCTGCCCTCCCTGCCAGTGCTTCTGTACTTCTCACCACACCCTTCTCTCCTGGCTGCCCGAGGAGGCCTTCACTGTCTGGTCTGGAAAACCACTTAGAAGGCCGCTCTGTAGCAGGCGGAGACAGGGCTCACAGTCAGTCCTTGACACAGTTCCAGGTTAGCACAAACAGATGTCAGTGTCACTGGCATTTGCTGAGCATCACCAGGCACCAGGCTCAGGAGAACAACAGGAGTGGGATGTGAACTGTGCTCTTCGGGAGCTCACAGCCTGGGGAGGTCGGGCAGTCTAGAAACCCCAGCCATTCCTTTCCCCTGCCACCTTGTCCCCTCCTCCTCCAGGATCTGACACAGGAGCAGTTATCTCTTGATAGCCTCAAATCGCTTTGTTAACACTAATTCCATTGTTTTTATGAAGTTATTTGCAACATAAAATTCACATCTTCCTCTCTTTGGCACCTGCACTCCTCTTTAATTTGAGGTGTTTGATGTGAATCGCCTTTTTCCTTTCTGGTTGGCAGCCTGTCCGCTATCATGAGGCACCCATCCAGGGAAAGATTTCAGGCTGTTTAGTCTCCTTCAGCTTAACAGCTATAATATCTTTACCAAAGGAGGGAGAAATAATTACAAGTTACTAGTCTCTGTCCTACCCTTTCCCATCCATCGCACCTCCCTCCCCTCCTATCAGTTCCCACTTTCCTCTGCTCTCTTGCCACCTTCACCCGCGTCCCTGTCCTGCCTCCCTCCCTCTCACTTCACCCCTCACAGCTTACAGGTTCCTCTCTCTCTCTTTCCACCTTCACAGGAACTTGGAACAGAGACCTTGGGATACTGCACAGACTTCCAGGCAGTGCCAGGCTGTGGAATCGGGTGCAAAGTCAGCAACGTGGAAGGCATCCTGGCCCACAGTGGGCGCCCTTTGAGTGCGCCGGCCAGTCACCTGAATGAGGCTGGCAGTCTTCCCGCAGAAAAAGGTATTGCTGGCCTTTGTCTCTGCAGCTGGTTCAGTGTAGAGGTGGGTCAAACCACAGAGAGTCCCAGGCCTCTGCTGTGCAACCGACAGTTCATGGCTGAGGCACCTGTGCCGGCCTCCCCACCCCCAAGAAAGCCTGCAGTTTCTCTCATGTTCTTGGATGCATCTAAATTTTGATGCTTATGGCTGCCTTAAATTCATGGAGCATTGCTTAGCTGATCCATGATTTTTATTCTCCTGTTTCTTACCCCAGATGGGTCTTGCTTCTCATAAGCTACATGGTAGGCAGGTGGGAATTCTACTTTTGTTCTTCCTGTTTCCATCCTGTGTGGTAGAACTCTGACGGTATTTACAGAGCTGGCAGAAAAAGTCAGGGAAAGCCGAGGGAAGTGGTCTGCCCAAGCCAGGAAGGGACACTGCTTGGAGGGACAACTGCTTTTGAAGGATGGCCTTTCTTATTCTCAAAGTAGCTTGCCATCCACCAGCATAAAAAGTAGAAAACAAAACCCGCGACCAGTGTTTTTCCTAAGTGTTGGTAGTGAAATTGTGACTTAGATTGTGTGGTTGTAAGCCATCCATCACGTTCCAGCCGTTAAAACCCCAGGATGGCCTTTCCATGAGAGCCTGGCTGTGCGGTGACACCTCAGTTAGCAGCACACACTGTTAGAAAGTGACAGGTGAGAGATGCATTAGCCTCAGGAGTTGCAGTTTTAAACATTTCATATAGATGTGTCTGATTATTTGTTGATTCACATGGGGTCATCGACACCAAGCAGTAATGAATGTAGTCAACACTTGTTTTGTGTGCTGGGGAAAGAACTAAGTGCTTCTAATCCCTGCAGAAAAAGAATCAGTGGATACCTCTAAGACAAAGACAGACATTGCCTTATGTTTAATATGTTTATACCATTTCCACCCATATAGCATGTACTATTAATGCCCCATCTTAATTCATACCCACATGTCCTACAAATTAATTTTACTTTTTTTTCTTGTCCTAAAGGATGCTGTCACAAGAGGTGCTTACTAGGTTACAGTTTTTCAGAATGGTTAAATGGATATTTTGCTGTTAAAAGGATTGCATGGTTTTTAGTTTATAGTGAAATTGGACTACTTAGGAATAACCACAGCCTCTTTTGAATAGATGCAGCTCCCCAGACCTTCTCTGTGCTGATTGGAAACCGCGAATGGCTGAGGCGCAACGGCTTAACCATTTCCAGTGATGTCAGTGATGCTATGACAGACCACGAGACGAAAGGACAGACGGCCATCCTGGTGGCTATTGATGGTATCTCCTGCTTCTGTCTTCTTTCCGCTCTCTCAGAAATGCAGTTTTCTGCAGATATCAGGCAAAAGAGTCCTCCTTTAAAAAAGAAATGAAAACAAACAAAAACCTTCCTCTCTTAATTTCAGGCCTGTTTTCCAAAAGATTGTCTTTTTGTCTTTTTGTTCTTTCCCACTGTCTCCATCTTGGCCCCAGAGCCAGCTGTGGTCTGGCCTCAGTCTTCTTGACCTTGGAATTCTAAACTGTCTTTGTTATCATTGTTGCTGTTGTCCAGGTGGGCAGTTCAGAGTCATCCTTCTCATTCATCCCTGCAGACAGAGCAGGAAACAGGTTCAACTATAGGATACCTTTAAATAATGAGATCCATGCTGCTCTTCTCTGTCTACTTTATTTATTAATTATTATTATTATTATTATTTTTATTAGGCCAAGTTTTGCTCTTGTCACTCAGGCTGGAGTGCAGTGGTGCAATCTCGGCTTACTGCAACCTCCACCTCCTGGGTTCAAGCGATTCTCCTGGTGCAGCCTCCTGAGTAGCAGAGATTACAGGCACCTGTCAGCATGCCTGGCTAATTTTTATATTTTTAGTAGAGATGGGGTTTCACCAGGCTGATCTCAAACTGCTGACCTTAGGTGATCTGCCTGCCTCGGCCTCCCAAAGTGCTGGGATTACAGGCATGAGCCACCATGTCTGGCCCATCTGTCTGCTTTATACAGACTGGTTGTGCACAGAGTACAGGTCTCAAGACTGCATGTGTTTTAGTGCTCAGATTCCATCCTGGGCTTTACATCCCAGAGAGAGTAGAGTCTTTACTTCGTTAATGTAAGTTTCTGCTGATAGGAGTAACAGTATATGCAAGCAAGAAATAAAATTTATGACACCACGTTTTGAATGCTCCAGCCAAATATGTCTTCCTCTCACATTCTCTCTTTTTTTTCTATTTTTTTCTGAGTCTTTGTAAATCCATAGTTCCCTCGGCTGTCAAACCAGAATTGGCACAACTAAAGGACTGGTGCCCTCTCATATGTCATCCCTCACTCTGTTCGCATTCGCACCTCAGCCCTAAAAGCCCTCCTGCTTCCATAACTAAAGATACACTAAAAGCAAAATGCTGCAGAAATGTTTTCTGTAGGAAAAGGCAAAGGAAGGATTGATTTTTTTAGTTTGGACAATTATCACTTTAAATGACATCTGTTATATTTCTCAAATTTTAGTGGCTAATGTGTATTGAATTCTTACTATAAGCCAGGCACTTTGCAAAATGTCATACATTCTCCTTGCAGAAAATTTGGAAAATTCAGCTATAAAGAAGAAAATGAAATTACTCATAATCCTATTCTTCAGGGAGCCACTGCAAAAATTTTAATTATATTGCTTCTAGACTTCTGTGTGCATCTGTAAATGCGTGTACTTTTTAAAAAGCCAAAAAACCCCATGGTATTATATATAATTTGGTGTTTTGTTTTTTGCACATAACATTATATGATGAGAACATTGCAAGTGTGGTATCTCTGTGTGGGGTACCCCATCCTGTGTAGCTGCTGATGCCGGCTGGTTTGCTCCAGGTGTGCTCTGTGGGATGATCGCTATCGCAGATGCTGTCAAGCAGGAGGCGGCCCTGGCTGTGCACACGCTGCAGAGCATGGGTGTGGATGTGGTTCTGATCACGGGGGACAACCGGAAGACAGCCAGAGCCATTGCCACCCAGGTACAGCCCTTTAATGTTGCAAACTGTGGAAAGCTCATAGTAGCAGTTAGAGACAAAAGTAAGCACCAGTTGGCCCAGCGCTCAGCGATACTCCTTCTCTTTCCCCCTCGCTGGGTGCTTTTCTCTCCACGTGCATCCTTCTATGGCCGTGCAGTGTCCCACGAGTGCTGTGCTGCTGTGCAGAGATCTCATCCCTGGGGCCTGAGCACATGCATCCTGGAAAAAGGAATTCTAGTGTTCTCTAACCTTTTCCTAGTCTTTGCGACAGAAAAAAAGTTTGTGGCTCAAGGGCTAAGATAGACATTTTCTAATTTTTATGTTAAGGGAAGATTTTGCCAGCTCAGCTCTTCTCACTGGGGTGCCCAGATAAGTGACTCGGTCCTGGGCAGTTCTTCAGCAGCCCTTGGTGCTGAGTTTGGGCTGTGAGGACAGCACCACTGGAGGGCTGCCTGGCTCCCCACACAGCACTGGCTCCAGTTTAGATTCCTAGAAATTACGCCCCTCCAAATGTGTGCAGAGCTCTAGGTGTCTGAAAGCCTCATTGTGTCCCATGAGGGAAGCAGCAGGACCCCTGTTTTCCATGGTCCTTCTTGCTAACGATGGATCTATCAAATGTCCTTCCCCTATTTCCTGGCTAACACTTGTTCATCTGTTCAGCAGACACTTACAAAACACCACGAATGTGACAGGCAAGCGTGGGGCCAGGCTGTGTGAGGAGTGAAAGGGGCTCTGCCCTTGAGGGGCTCATGGTCCTGTGGGAAGGTGGCCCCGGGACAGGGCATAGATTTGAGAAGTGGGAGAGGGACTAGGAAAGGGAAACTGCACCTTCCCAGGACAGAACCAGCAGCAGGAGCATTTCCCAGGGGCACAGAGTAACAAGGCGATTGGAGATACTGCGGGGAGCTGAATGGTGTGGTCGAGTGTGACACCAGCTGCAGGCTGTCAGGCAGAGGCCAGACCCTGGGACCCTGGGGGCCTCGGAAGCAAACCCCAGATAGTTGAGCTGCCCTCCTCTGGGAGGTGCGTGGGGTCCACTGGAGGATGTGAGGCAGGAGAGTAGGAACTTGGCCACACAGATGCTTTGGGAAGACTGTGGAGGCAGCACATGGAGAAGAGAGTTGGGGGACTAAGCGGTAGACAGGGAGACCAGCAAGGGGGCTGTTTGCACATCCAGGAAAGGACGGGGCCTAAGCCAGTGCAGGGTGTTGGGGCGGGAGCCAGGGAGAAGCTGGCCCTGTGACAGCAAACCTGCAGGGTATAGTTGACCAACATCACTGACTGGACCCAGAGGCCGAGGGCAGAGCGGGCAAGGGTAACTTGGGGTTTCTGCTGCAGTCCGATACCTTTTGCCAACACCAGGCGTTGCCTTCCTTTCCTCTTAGGTTGGAATCAACAAAGTCTTTGCAGAGGTGCTGCCTTCCCACAAGGTGGCCAAGGTCCAGGAGCTTCAGAACGAAGGGAAGAAAGTCGCCATGGTGGGAGATGGGGTCAACGACTCCCCAGCCTTGGCCCAGGCAGACATGGGCGTCGCCATTGGCACCGGCACAGATGTGGCCATTGAGGCAGCTGACGTCGTCCTCATCAGAGTGAGCACAGCTGCAGCCAGGCTGTGGGAGCTGGGAGGGCGATGGGCAGACTCCTTCCTCACCGCGTGCTCCTCTCCCTCAGAATGATTTGCTGGACGTGGTGGCTAGCATTCACCTTTCCAAGAGGACTGTCCGGAGGATACGCATCAACCTGGTCCTGGCACTGATTTATAACCTGGTTGGGATACCCATCGCAGCAGGTAGGCAGCTCCTACCCGCTGTGCTTCAGCTGCGCCCAGAAAGGCTTCTCTCTCCCGGGTTGCTGCTGAGGTTAGTGAGTGGCTTACTCACTGGCTGGCTAGAGGCGTTTTAGAAAGGCTGGTTTTGTTACCTCCCCTGCTTTATATGTCTCTAAAGGTAATGAGAAACTGCTGAGAGGAACCGAAACCTTCATCCACTCTGGTCTTTTCTAAAAAGCTAGTGAAGATGCTTGGCTATATTTTCTGAGCCATTTGTTAAGACATAGTCTGAGAATTAGTCATTGTAAGAATTATGAGGCATCTGCTACATGCTAGGAACATTTTTTTTCGAGATGGAGTGTCCCTCTTGTCACCTAGCATGGAGTACAGTGGCACTGTACTCTCTCCTGCCCTCTATTCCATGGAACATGGCAAAGAAAAGTTCCAGACCCTTCTGCAAGGCAGTGCTCCTCCATGGGCTTAGGAGAGATCAAGTTGGTAAACTCAGCATTCCTGCCTCAGTCTCCCTTGTGTCCGAGTGGTTAGTAGTGACTTATATAACAGGGCCTTGGCCTCCTGAGCCCAGTGAGTCAGGCAGGTTTATTTCCTGTCCCCAGAGCCAGCTCAGGAGCTTCATTCCCCCAGTGTGTGTGCCTCTGCCACAAAAAATTGACCATACCTGTCTCCTGACCCTGTCCTGGGACCCAGCTCTCATTCCTCTTTTAAAGATGTTATGAAGCCCTGGAGTCAACATCATCTGCTAGACAAGGGCTGTGGCCATCAGCCATGATTATCCTCTGCAGGACTGTGGCTGCAGGATGGGCTGCTGGCTCCCTCACCTCCTGCCGCTTTTCTCCTCCCCCTGTGCCCGCCCCTCCCACTCCCTGTGCTTTGCCGCTCCCCTGGAGCTGGCCCTGAAATAGGATGCCATCTGTGGGTTGTTCTGGGAACAGCAGGGCGAGTGGAAGAGAGTCAGGCCCACTTGACAGCGCCCCACACCCAGCTTTCTAGGAAGCCTCGCTTCGGGGGTCTGTGGGCAAGACCCATCAGCAGGGGCTTCCAAGCATGCCAGGAGGAGACCTCCACGGGGGCTGCTGAGGGTGGGGCCAGCCCAGTGCTAGAGGCCCTCTCCTGGCTCCCCTCCCCAGGCCTAGGTGTGAGTTTGAGTTCTTTCTTCTCCAGGTGTCTTCATGCCCATCGGCATCGTGCTGCAGCCCTGGATGGGCTCGGCGGCCATGGCAGCCTCCTCTGTGTCTGTGGTGCTCTCATCCCTGCAGCTCAAGTGGTGAGTCCCCACAGGTGGAGTGTCTATGAGAGGCTCCCAGGAGGCCCAGTCACTCTGCATGCTCAGGGCACAGTGGGGCTTGCCTCTCACTCCCCATTCATTTGCCTGGGACAAATGCTGCAGTGGAAGCCTGTGTGGAGCCAGGTGTGTGTGCATGTGACTTAGCACCGTGAGCAGGCAGTTCACCGCTGCGCAGCCTTGTGCCAGGCTGCTCTTACTCTGCCGCTCAAGGGCTGTTTATGTGAACATCATGCAGACTTGGGTCCCTGTGTATTATCTGTCATTTTTTCCTTTAAACAAGATGTTTACTTATTTATGAGTCCATTCATTTAACAAAAGTTAGTGGCAGCCTACAATGCATAAGGCATTTGCTTAGAAAGTTTGTAAATCAGTTGAGCTTTCCTGGAACCACAGGGAGTTTAATGCCCTTTTCCTTTGAAACTCTTGAGGTTTTTATACTGAATGTTATGAAAAGATGGATGAGAGGCCTTCACCAGGTTAGAAAAAAAAGAGCCTTGTATCTAGAATGGCTCAGATGATGTTGCATTCCTGTTTTTCAGCTATAAGAAGCCCGACCTGGAGAGGTACGAGGCACAGGCGCACGGCCTCATGAAGCCCCTGACGGCATCCCAGGTCAGCGTGCACATCGGCATGGATGACAGGCGGAGGGACTCCCCCAGGGCCATGCCGTGGGACCAGGTCAGCTATGTCAGCCAGGTGTCGCTGTCCTCCCTGATGTCTGACAAGCCATCTCGGCACAGCACTGTCGTGGATGATGGTGGGGACAAGTGGTCTCTGCTCCTGAATGACAGGGATGAGGAGCAGTACATCTGATGGCTCCAGGCAGGCAGGCCCAGGGCAGGGACTTGCTTCCACTCGCCACAAGCCAAGCAGGACAGCCAGCAGCAGGATGGGCAGAACTAGCCTCCAGCTTTGGGGACTTCCGCTCCCTGGACATGTCCGGTCACCCTGCCCTGCAATGCGTGGCCTTGTCTGGGTGGAGCTGGCCTTGGCCTGGAGAGGATGTTCCTGCCTGCTTCCTGGCCTCACTGGGCCATCAGCATGGGCTTTGTTTTGGACTCTAGTCCTTGCCTGTAGGACTGTAGAAGATGAGAGGTGAGCCACCCTCCTCACAGACCTCTCCTGGAGTATTTAGGAAATGGAGAACAGTTTCATCAGGACCAAAAAACCTCGCTGGGCCTTTCCAGAGAGCTACAGACCTCACTGTCAGGCTCTTTCGGATGACGCCTGTGTGCCTCATGTTTCTGAGACCACAGTTTACCTCAAGTGTGTCTGTTGCTTTCTGCCTGCACAGTCTGTTCCTTTTCTCTCCTGTGTGCTTTCACTGGGGACCCCGTGTGACCCTGCCTGTCACTCAGGAGGGCAGGACCAATGTCCTTGTGATCCCTGCTGCTGCTCTCAGGCGCTTCTCCAATGCTCTGGAGTGTGCATTTCAGCCTGAATCTGCTTCCTGGCATGTACATCCCCAGCCAGGGAGCTTGCCACATCCTTCTTCAAATCCAGGCGAGTTCTTTCTTGCTGAAGGGCCCCTTCTCTGTGGAGTGAGGGCTTCTCAACAGTGTTGTTGCTGACCAGCTGGAATGAGGGTCTCAGAGCCTGACCTGAATGTCCAGCCTCGGCTTCCTATGGGGCCTAGGTGCTCGCAATTCAGGGCATCCTTCCGTGTCGCTGCCCAGCCTGTGGTGCTCGAAACAGGTGCCCCATGGGAGATGTGTGTGTGCAGGAGCCTCCCTGCATGGCCCCAGGAGCTTCGTTTTCACGGTCTTCTGTGTACTGTCACCTCGTGGGGTCCAGTAGAGCATTCATGTCACTAGTGTCTGGTGTTGTGTGGCTTGGAGGAAACAGTGCTGCCCAAATAGGAGGAACGCACAGCTTCCCCGAGCCTGCCTTCTGCACGCTGCCTGGGGGCCTCAGGAAAAGAGTGGCCACAGCTCCACTGTTTACCTGACAGTGGCTCTCAGAGCAGCAGAAGGGGTCCAGTTACTGACTCTGAAGTTGGTGGCGACAGACAGAACCCCTTGCAGCAAACTAGTAGAGTTGGATTAAATTCTGGGTGAAACTCTTGTCTCCCACACAAAATAGTTGTAGTTATTTTTTTGAGTGTCCATTACTTGCCAGAGGAAGTGTTAGCAGCACTTTTGATAGATTACCTCTAATCTTCCAGCAAACCAGCAAGGTAGCTATGACTGTCCACATTTTACAGGCCAGGAAACAGGCTCCGAGAAGCTGAGGACCTCACCCAGGATGACATAGGCAGTGGACGTGCCGTGTCTGTCGGCTCTGAAGGCTTTACTCTAATTGTCCTTTTGCCTTGAATAGAAATTTGCCTCATAAGAATAAAGAAGAAAAAGGTCTTTGCCTCCTGGAAGAACAAATCTACCAGGTGATCTAGTAATTCAACTCAGAATGCAGTTGATTCAGGAGGTCCTCTGACCTTCACCTTGGATGGTTAGTTTCACCTTTTAATTACAGTTTTTGCAGGATTTTATTTTATGAAATCAAGCGCACCATTCATTGTGTTTTCATTGTTTTCAGCCACCGCTCCAGCCCCAGCAGATTCCGGCTGTCTGTCCATAATTGCGTCCTCTCTTTATGCTTGCTTGGGGAATGTCGTTTCCTGACCAGGCTGATCATTATCTAAAGAATCTAATTCTGTTGATTTTTAAAACTTTTAGGACCGTAAACATTGTGTTCATCTATGGACCTGGAAATATTTATATAATTTTATAGAAAATAACCTTTTAGATGGTCAAAAGTATAAAGAATTTTTTTGTCAGATAACTCATTTCTACTTCAAAAACATTCCATGCGATATTAGAATAAAGTTCCTGTCATTCCTCTAAAAATCTGCCTGTGAGTGAGATGTGTGGTCAGAGACCAGTGCCATCCTGTCTTCACGAGGGCGTCTGTGAGGCGCTGGCTTGGCTTGATGTCTTTTTAGGGGGCAGAGGAGTTGGGATTTTAACAGCAGGGGACATGAGGGTGGCCAGAGCCCGCTTTATCTGCTATCCCCAGCGCTCATGTGAGCCCCTCTCGCTAATGCAGGCCTGCCTCAGTGGCGTGTGGGGAGAACGCTGAAAGGCAGCCCCTGTCAAAGTCCCTGCCCTCTGGGTTGGACACAGGCCTAAATTATGGCATCGTTTGCACCCCTCTGTTCTAGGGTGAGTGTCTGCAAAAGGCTGTTCTCAAACACACTCAACCAGGAGGGATATGTTTGGGTTCCTTGGCCTTGAGGGAGTGGGTCAGGAGAAGGAGCAGAAAAATCTTGACTAGTGGGCTCTGCAGGGAAAGCTCTGTGGGCATCTTGAGGTGGCCGGGGGCGTAAGTGAGCCACACCTAAAGGGAGTTGACAGTGTAATCTTCACCCACACCAGGACACTTTGAAGAGTGGAAGGAGGCACTATGAATAGTTACGCCAGAACAACTGGCCTAAACTGGGACTATCCAGGCAGACCAGGACATGTGCTCGCCTTCCTCCAAAGGGAAGTAGACGTTGTGAAGTCTCCACTGGCACAGACTACCTACTTTAGAACCTTGCCCGATTGTAGGTTCCAGAGACATGCTGGTGGCATAGTCCTTTATCACATTTCAAGGTTCCCCCTCATATCCACATCTTGGTACTGACACTTCTCTGCCAAATCATTGAGGTGATTATCTCATGGCTCAATGTGACTTCATAGCTAGATGGCCAGCCGTGCCCTCCAGCACACCCTGGAGGACTTCATGCCATGCGTGCCTGACTGTTTTTCTGGATGCCTGGGTACAGAAATTTCATGTTATGTATATGTCCCATTGTGAAAAATGAGGATTGATACCACCTTAGGGATCTCATTTCTTTAGAAGATAGATATTTTCTAAAACTTGGGTACATTTTCCTGATATATTCCTCAGGCAGAATAAATCACAGCATCCCTATTAACTTTTAGTCTTTAAAACCTTAGTGAAGCATTGTGATGGGATTACCTTTTTAATAAACAAATGCAATAATTTTCATCTTTTTCCAAAAATGACATCTGGAAATCGACATGTTAGAAAATAGATTCTCAAATTATTTTGCTAGATTACCAAGGAATCAAGATTAATAAAGGTGGCTTTTATTTTTTTATAAATCCAGCGTAGACCAAAATCAGGCAATCAAATAGTGTAATTAGAAAGAGATTATTTGAATTGCAGAAGGACTTTTTTTTGCTCTAAAAAAATTATGACAGTGTTTTAGTAGGTAAATTTCCTAATGTGTATACAGTTGAGTTAGACACTTTTTATTTGAATACTGTTTTTTTTTTTTTTTTTTTTTTGAGATGGAGTCTTGCTCCGTTGCCAGGCTGGAGTACAGTGGTGCGATCTCGGCTCACTGCAACCTCTGCCTCTGGGGTTCAAGGGATTCTCCTGCCTCAGTCTCCCGAGTAGCTGGGATTACAGGTGCACACCCCCACGCCCAGCTAATTTTTGTATTTTTAGTAGATACAGGGTTTCACCATTTTGGCCAGGATGGTCTTGATGTCTTGACCTATTGACTTGCCTGCCTCAGCCTCCCAAAGTGCTGGGATTACAGGCGAGAGCCACCGTGCCCGGCCTGCATACATTTTTCTTAATTGCATCTTTGTTTGGGTTTTTTAAAGGAACATATGTGCAAAGAAATGCTTTGAGCAACCACTCATGCTGACTCTCAGTTTGCCTTTGCAGATTACCTTGATGTGTGAGGAAGCTGATTTGGTATTGGAAAGTATTGTGGAGCTGGGAGGAATGAAACTGCTCTATTTCCTCATTTTCAAACTCACCTTGGGCAGGCATGTAAACACTATTGTCCAGGTTTTCATTCCACAGAGAGATGTCTACTTTGCTATTTTTCTTTGTGTGAAGACAATGACAGTGGTTGAAATTACAGGATAGAATATGAGAATGCTAAGTAATGGTGTGAAATCCAGAATCTCCTTTATTCAAGAAGATGAATAAACAGAGATGTAAAACCATCCAAGGGCTAAAATGAAAAGAATTGATGGAAATTTAACATTTTTGCCCTTTGAAATGGAGATGGCTATTAATTGTTCTCAATAGAAACATAATAACTGCTTATAGCAAAAAATTAAGCATACAGAAATGCAGAAAGTGGGGGGAAAGGGCTAATACTCCCTCCCCAGCCCCAAAAGGAAAGCCCATGAACATGATTTCATGGAGGGATGTCCTTTGTGGATGGACCGTATCGGGACATGGAGGGAGCGAAGCTTTCCTGCTCTTCGTTAACCAACACCTGACCAAGTGGCAGCCATCTGAGACAGGTGTGCAGTGGCCTCAGAGAGACCTGTTGAGAGTGAATCCAGGTCCTGGTAAGGTCAGGGGACAGACAATGCTCAGATACCTCCAGGCTGCTGAGTGCTGGGAGCCTGGGCAGGTTCTGTCACTCATCTTGTCTGTCTGGCCCTCACAATGGCACTAAGAGCTATTTGCATAACTGTCCCATTTCCACAGACAGGGGACCAAGCCTCGGGTTGTTCAGCTGACTGTCCAGGACACAGTAGGGGTGTTCAAATCCATTTGGCACTGGCACTAAAGCCTGGAATCTGCTATGCTCCCTCTGGAAAGCTCCCTCCTTCTCTCAAAGGTGAATGCTGGTGCTTTCCTTAGGAGGAGAATCTGTGCTTCCTCAGCATCCCTTGGTCCCCTTACATGGGCAAGAAAGGTGTCTTGGCAGGACGGTGTGGTTTATCTCAAGAGCCACCAGGTGTCTCTCTGACCAAAACAACCTCCTAGTCGGCAGCTGGAGCCAAATTACCATTTTTTATGCATCTAGAAATTCAAATATCAGAATGAAAACATGGGAGAGGGGAAGAGCGTGAGGCTGGAGGTTAGCCCTGCCATGGGATACCTCCATGCTACCTTATAAGCAACACCTGTACTCAGCCCAGGACTGCAGAGCCTCAGACCTGCATTTAGTGCTGAGGACGTGTTGGTATGACTTGACAGTCACCACATTTCTCTTTATCATTATGTGCATCTGAGCTTCATGTTAAATATTCTTGCAAGTTTGGATAACCTTTTTTAAGGCTTGAATATGTTTTAAAAGAAAAGGTTTTTAAAGGGCTCACAGTATTTTTGATGGCTCCAAAGATCTATGTTCTATCTCCTGTGTTTGCCTTGGGTCTACAGGACTCCACCTCAACCCACTTCACAGAAGTCTGTCTTCAGCAGTTGATTACAAAGCTGGTATCCTGGTAGCTTACAATATAGATCCTCACCAAAGCCCTGGGGGCCACTTTACCTGCTCCAGACCTCTGTTTTCTCATCTGTTCGATAAGAACTGCCCTCGTGACTATCCTGAGTTAGGGGGATGGAAGGGGCAGTCCACAGGAAACCCACACGCAAAGGCAAGGTGCACAGTGGTCACAGGTGATCTCAACAGGCAGTGAATGTGTCATGCACTCAGATCATCCTACCTCTTCACAATCAAGTACAATCGGCCTCAGCCTTCTCATCTACACAAATGGGGATAATAGTTCCTGTCTCACAGCACTGCTGTGAGGGTATGATGAGGTCATCTGAGTAAAGCACTTAGAATAGTGCCTGGAACATCCGGAGTGCCCAGCAAATGCTGGCGGCTGTTGTCACCATTGCTGTTATGAGTGATGATGTCTGTATTCTAGAAAGAAACACCTCAGCCTTTCTTCCTGGAGCAGGTAAAAGCCATCTTTGTATGTTGAGCCAGAGAGAGTGCCTGTTTTGGGGTCTGCTGCTAAGACTTGGACTGATAACGAAAGTTTGCCTTTAAAAAGAGCTACCATGTTTCCAGTTGCTGGACGCCAGGCCAGACCCCCAGTCTTCTTGTTTCCTGGTGGTCTTTGCATGTGAGCTCCAACTCAGTGTGCCCTGAGTCCAGTGGAAGACACGGAATGTAGGGGAGGTTAACAGCACTGGCCTTGGAGTTGGGCAGACCTTGAGTTCAAAACCCGACTGTACCCCTTAAGGAAGTCACTCGCCATCCTGAGCTGCTGAATCAGTGTCAAATGAGTTCACTGCTGCCTTAGTGGCTTGTGAAGGTTGAGTGGAATTATGTACATAAAATGCCTAGCACAGTGCCTGGCACATGGCAGACACTCATAAAACGTAGTCATCGTTAGAAGGGCACTGACGTGGCATCCCCAGGGAAGGACCGGAGAGGTAAAAGCTCTCAGGGAGCATCTGGGAGCACCCTAGAATGGGATGCAGGCTCTTGAGTGCCTGAATGATGATGGTGCACAGTGGGGATTGAGGACGTGAGTGTAAAGGGTGTTAATGAACAAGAGCTGTGGAGATGAGGAAAGTGTTGATTTCTAATGTGGCATTTCACCTGGGTTTACAAGACAGGACCTTGTCTTATTCAGCGCACCTGCCTTATAGTCAGTAATTCTATCATTTTCAGCAACCTTTTAAAATATGTTTCCCTTTTCTCCAGGACAGAATTACATCACCTTGAGATATGATTTCTTAAAGAATGTACTAATTTTTGATTAAAATAGAACAATCTTGCTCTGCTATTTCTGATGACCCAGCTCTGGGGCTAAACATAAACCCAGCACAGTGGTATGGTACTTTCATCACAGCAGCGAGTGGGCTGTCGGGTCGTGTGAATTGAATCACAGAATAACCTGCCGTTAATAGTTCCCGGGTGGGGTCGGGGGCAGTGAGGAGATCATCCGTTTATTTATTTGGAGGAATATGGGTGTTTTATAAACTTCCATTTTCTCCTTCCAATTTAATGTTGGGAATAACTGCCAAAATCCATATGAGCTTAGTCCAGCTAAAAATGTTAACTTTTATTACTTCTGGGAACCTCAAAGAAGCTGAAATTCTCACTGCTGACTTAGAACACATTTATTTGGGTTCTTTCGGGTTTCTTGTAAGGTATGAAGCACTAGACGCTTCAGGCTGGGGGCTTTGTTTTCTCCTAAAGCTCCAACCATCTCTAGGTAATCTTTGCTTTGCTGAATAACAGTGTTTTATATTTTTTATGACTTTGTTTTTAAATTAGATAAAATCGTATATATCTATGATGTGCAACATATTGCTTAGAATTATAAATGCATCATAGAATGATCCAGTCATGTTTTAATGTTACTTATGCTGTCACTGTCAATCATCCTTGCTCTCTGTCCCACCTCAGAGCTTTCAGAGGATGACTCCATCCCTCCTGCTCCCAGCACATCCCTGTCCCCACCCACTGCACACACACACACCCCAACCATGAAGGGGCCTTCACCTGTTTTGCCTGTCATGGGCTCTTCCCTTCTGAGCCTAAACATTCTGGCTGCTCTGATGCTGCAGGGTTTCCCTGTGTCATTGTGGCTTTGCTCTGATTATGCCCTCACCTCAGCAGTGGGGAGGACCAGTGAATTATGTCCACTGCCTATGAAGTGGATATCCTGGAGGGACCCAGGACAGCTTGGCCTCTCCCGGCGACTGGGAAGTCACCAGCACAGGGGCTGTGGAGCTGGAGGTGGCTTCATCCAGTCAGTGAGGAGCAAAGCCACAGCAAGGGGGTCACTGTGGGAGAGGGTCCTTTCTCCAGGTCCCCAGAGGAGTCCTGAGCCCATGCTGAGCCTGGGAGGATTCAGGGAAGGCACAGAGCCTGCCTCAAGGAACCAGTGTAGTCAAGACACACACATCTACACCACACACACCACATATGCATAGACACATTACATTACATACACCACATACTACACATGCATAGACACACACATCACACACACCATACATATACCTCACACACCACATACTACAGATGCATAGACACACACCACACGTGCATAGACACACACATCACACACGCCACACATATACCTCACACACCACATACTACAGATGCATAGACACACACCACACGTGCATAGAAACATCACACACACCACACACATACCTCACACACCACATACACCACATACTACACATGCATAGACACACCACCACACACGCATAGACGCACATCACACACACCACACACATACCTCACACACACACCACATACTACACATGCATAGACACACACCACATGCATAGACACATCACACACACCACACACATACCTCACACACACACACCACATATACCACATACTACACATGCATAGACACACCACACACGCATAGACACACATATCACACACCACACACATACCTCATACACACACCACATACACCACATACTACACATGCATAGACACACCACACATGCATAGACACATCACACACACCACACATATACCTCACACACATACCACATACACCACATACTACACATGCATAGACACACCACACACACATACACACACATCACACACACCACATACTACACATGCATAGACACACACACCACACACACATAGACACATACATCACACACACCACACATATACCTCACACACACACCACATACACCACATACTACACATGCATAGACGCACCACACATGCATAGACACACACATCACACACAACACACACATACCTCACACACACACCACATACACCACATACTACACATGCATAGACATACCACACACACATCACACACCACACATATACCTCACACACACATCACATACCACACATGTGTGCATACACCACACATACCTCACACACATGTCACACACATCACATACCACACATGTATAGTCACATACATATACCACAAATATACCACACCCATGCTGCACACAGCACATACCCCACATTCACACACCACACACATACCTCACACACAGTTACATGCACATATGGACCACACCATACACCACTGCACACATACACACAATACTACACACATAGCTAATGACAGAATGAGCTCCTGTGTCTTAGGACAGGGATTTGGTGAGGAGAAAAATCGTGTCTGGTCTCTGCTTTGGGGAGGAAGGGTAGCATCTGGGCTCTCACTGAAGTGTGATTTCATGGAAGAATATTAAGGTGGAGCCTGTGTGGGAAAGGGGTGTTTAAGGGAAAGCCATGTGGTCAGGGCAGAACGGGAGAGCGTCTCCTTGGCAAGCTGTGGGAGGAAGCGTGGAAGGGGCATGAATTACCAAGGAAGGTTCTGGTACATGTCTCTATGCATCTGTGTAACTACTGGCACTGAGGGGACATCTGGGATCGCTCTGTCTATATTTGTGTGTGTGATGTGTAGTGGTTTGTGTGTTGCTATTGATAAACCATCTAGATTAGTACAGGGAAAGAAAACAGTTAATTCCACCTTTGGTGGCATCTGTTCTAAGAACCACTTCCTTGTTCCTTTCAATGGAATGTGCTCATGGGAAGGACTTTTGCTGATGATGTAAGAGGGCAATTAAGTGGGGAAATTGTCAGAAAGCTGACCCTATTTTCCACTAGTTTTCATTAGTTTTAGAAGTCAGTCGATGAAATGTGATGTTCCTGCCAGGTGCTTAGCCTGGTAAGAAATAGGACCGCAGTCCTCAAGCTGCTTTGCTAGGGGGCCTAGATGAAGGCAGTGGAGTTTTGGGAAAACAAATCAGAGACTAAGAAAGAGCTAAACAGTGGCGCACTCCTTCTAAGTGCAAGAGTAATTTAGAAAGGAGTAATCTCGAGTAATGCCAGGAAGGCTTCTCAGAGGAAGAGGTGTCAAGGGCCTGAGGTCCTTATGTGTGCTGGCTGGTCCCCTGCCGGCACACCTTGTTATACCAAAGGTTCTGAGAAGTCCTGCAGCATGGAAACCACATTTCCAAAACATATTGGAGAATCTCTCCTCCCACAATACAGTTACCGTCAGATACAGAGAACAGATCTTCTGAGAATGCTACTCAGAGAGGGTGAGAATTGAGTAGGTCAAGCACAGGAGGGATTTGCTCAGAGGACAGGAGGGGCTTGTGGTCCACGTGGTGTGTGATTGGTGCCCGCGGTGGGGAGTGCAGCCTGGCTGTGGGGGAGAGCAGGACAGGGGATGAGTAGGCTGGGGGAGGCCACACTGTTTGGGGAGGACAGGCAGAATCCAGGCGGAATGGAAGGAGGCAGGCACAGCCTGCTCTCTTCTTCCTCTTCCAACCCCGGAGACTCCACCAGCCCCTTCCTGCCCCCTTCTCAGAACCATGGCCCCGAGAATGCAGAATTCAGGGTCTTAGGAAGAACAGGGGCAGATAGATGGGGGCCCCATCCCTAGACCCAGCCCCACTGGCAGGATTGTGAAGACCCTCAACAGACCCAGCACCCACTCTCCTGGGACTGAGGGAAACAGGAAGACAGGTTTTTGTTTGTGTTTGTTTTTGTTTTAGAGAAGGGGTCTGGCTATGTTGCCCAGGCTGGTCTGGAACCCATGGGCTCAGGTGATCCTCCTGCCTTGGCCTCCCAAAGAGTTGGGATTATAGGCGTGAGCTACTACACCCATCCTGAGGGAACGTTTCTTTGGTGGTGGTTTTGTTTTAAACCGTGAGGCAGGAGAGTCCAAATGACATCTGAGTAGGGCACCAGCCTCTAGAAGGCCACCAGGTGGCCAGTCCCAGACAGGAGTGACTGAAGAGCAGAGCGTTGGGAGAAACAGCTGCAAGGTGGGAGGGTAACTGAAAGGGTGAGGAAGGGGTGACTTTCAAAACTGACCAGGAGTAGGTCGCTCCTCCTCTTCCTCACCCAGCCCCAAGCCCTGAGGGTGCCTGATGCTTCTTCATTAACTCGAGATAATTCCTAGGCCCCCAAAGGGGCTTCGTCTGAGGGTTGCCAAAAGGCAGGTACCCACCTGGGGAAAACAGAACCAAACGGCTGCCTGTGGGTGAGATTTCTTGCTTGATATTCACCTGCAATGAAACCAGAGCACCTCCTAGCTGTGGAGGATGGCTGCTCATCTCTGCAGGGGTTAGCTGAGGGCTAATTGGGCTTGGGGAATTTTCCCCTCCCCTCCCCTCCCCTCCCCTCCTCTCTCCTGTCCTCCCCTCCCCTCTCCTTTCTTCCCCTCCCCTCCCCTCCCTTCCCCTCCCCTCCCCTCCCCTCCCCTCTCCTCCCTTCTCCTCCCTTCCCCTCCCCTCCCCTCTCCTCTCCTCTCTTCCCCTCCCCTCCCTTCCTCTCCCCTCCCCTCTCCTCTCCTCTCCTCCCATCCCCTGCCCTCCCCCTCCTCACCTCTCCTCTCCTCCCTTCCCCTCCCCTC